>CAUYSK010020038.1:0-46577 GCA_963575035.1 Avahi laniger | reverse complement strand
GCTCTATCCCAATAAGCTGTATCTCCTTCCATAAATTTTTGTGATTACTCTTGGAATTAAAATATGTACCCTTAAGTTATTATAGTCTACTAAGAATTAATATTATGTCATTTTACATAAAATCATGAGTATTATACTTTCATTTACCTCATCTTTTATGTTGTGGTTGTCATATATATCTACTTACATGATAAAACATAGAAAAATAATATATTTGTCATTTTAAACAAATATTTCCTTTAAATGAAATCAGACAAAAATTAAGCATTTATTTAATATTTCTAATAATCTTTATTTGTTATGGTAGTTACAAGGTTCCATCTGGTATTATTATCTTTCAGTCTGAAGAACTCTCATCTCTAATAGAGCAGGTCCACCAGCAAAACATTCTCTGCTTTTGCTTATCTGTAAATATATTTATTTTGTCTTAATATTTGAAATGTAATTTCCTGGATACATCATCATAAGTTGTCGGTTTTGTTTCAGAACTTTAAAGATGTCATTCCATTTTCCTCATGACTTCATTGTAGCTGATGAAAAATCATCATTATTCATCTTGTTTTGTTCCCTAGTAAGTGATGTATCATCTGTTTTTCACAGACTGCTTTCAAGATTTTTCCTTATATTTAGAGTTTTTGTGACGTTGACTAAATGTGTACCCATGTATGTTGTGTTTGTGTTTGTCACACCTGGACATTCATTGACTTTCTTAATTTACCACATTTGGGATGTATTTGGCCATTATTTCTGCAAATATTTTTGCTGCTGTATTCCTTCCAACCTCTTCTCTGGAACTTAGTAACACATAATTAAGCTATGAGATATTTTTCATAAGTCACCAAGTTTCCATTTTTTAAAATTATTTTTCTCTTTTAAGATCAGGTAATTTTTATATATCAGTATCAAAGGTCACAAAACATTTATTCTGTCTTCTTCAGTTTGCTGCTAAGAAAATGCAGTAAATTTTTTATTTTAGATATTCTACTTTCTAGTTCTAGAATTTTCATTTAATTCTGCTGAGATCTCTAATATCTTTATTTATTATTAGCATTATTTCCCTTAAGTCCTGAAATTATTTACATATATTATTTATAATATCTGTGTGTAGTAAACATAACTCTGGGTTATATCAGAATTGGTTTTTATGGACCATTTTTTTCCTGAACTATAAATCACATTTCCCTGCCTTTCACGTTTAATAATTAGTTTGAATTAAATATTGAGATAATACATTGTAGAAATTTTGTATTTTGCTTCCTTCCTCTAAAGAGCTAAAGAATTTTTTGTTATTGTAGTTGTTGTCATTGTTCTTGTAGGCAGTTCACTTAACTGAACTCAAACTATAAAAGATATTTCCTCTCAGGTGAGCAGGAGCTAAAATTTCCATTTAGTTCTCAGATTTTTCCAGCTGTTGCTATCCGGGATGTCCTCAGGCATGCATAGTTTAGGGATCAGCCAAAAATTTCCAAAAACCTGGAAGCTTTGAACTCTGACCTTCGACTCTTCAGAAAAATAATACAGCAGCTTTCTGTTTTAGCATTATTAATATTTGTACCAGGCCACACATTGTGGAAAATGGCCTCAGGCAAAACCTGTATAAACACGAATTTTACTAGTACTGTTCCATTATTTCAAGGTTCAATTCCTCTTTAATTTCTGCTTCCTTTTGGCCACTCTACCCTAGCTTGAAATAGTTTCATTTCATAATTTCTCAGGAGTTTATAATGGTGATTTGTGTGACAGTTGATTTGATGTAAATTACTCTGCTATGCCTGGAAGAATCCTACCCTCATCTCACAATTATTTCCCTGATTGGAATGTATTTTAATGTACATAAAGTGTCACAGTTTCATGGTGAAATTTTCCTAACTCATTGTTCAGGTCCATTTTATGTATACTTTATACATAATCTTTTAAAGCAGTTTTGTATTTAGTCTTTCACACAATCCATTTCAACCACCATGACTTTGTTAATGACAAATGATATTTTTGTCCATCTTTCCTAGTGTGTAGTGCAGTTGCAGACATATTAATAGCATATATTTTTTAAATGCCCCTTTTGTCCCCCTAAGTGGTAGTAGTTTCCATTTTAATTATTTTTAATAGATTTTATTTTTAGAGTGGTTTTGGATTTACAGAAAAAATGATATGTAGTATAGAGTTTCCAGATGCCCACACCTAGTTTCCTCTATTATTAATATCATTCATCAATATGGTACATTATTATTAATGAGCCAATATTGATACATTATTAACTAAAGCCCATAATATATTGGAATTTTCTTTAGTTTTTGCCTAATGTCCTTTTACTATTCCAGAATCCTATTCTATCAACTAACATTATTGTCAATTGTCAGGTTTCCTTAGGCTATTCTTGGTTGTGAGAGTTTCATAAACTTTCCTTGTATTTGGTGTCATTGACAGACTTGAAGAGAACTGCTCAGATTTTTTTTAAAAATGCCCCTATATTGGAATATGCCTGGCATTATTCTCACAGATGAATTTTTAGGTTTCTGAGAGAAAGGGCAGAAACTTTAAAGTACCATTTCCATCAGCTCATACAAAAGGTTCATATTCTTAACATGATTTATCATTGTCGATGTTAACATTGATAACCTGGATGAGGTGGTATTGGTCAGGTAGCTCCACTGTGAGGTTACTCTCCCCACCTCTTTTCTATTCTCTACTCTTTAAAAGAAAGTCACTATACATAGCCCACACTTATAGAACACGGAATTATGCTTCCCTTCCTTGAGCATGGGATTTCTACATAAACCGTTTGTCATTTGTGATGGTTAATTTTATGTGTCACCTTAGCTAGGATATGGTGCCCAGTTATTTGGCCAAACAGTAGTCTAGATGTTGCTGTGAAGGTATTTTGTGTTAATAGATGTCATTAATATTTACAATGAGTTAACTTTAAATAAAGCAGATTGCCCTCCATAATGTGTGTGGGCTTATCCAAACAGTTGAAGGCTATAAGAGCAAAAACCGAGGCTTCCCAGAAAAAAGGAATTTCTTCTTCGGTACTGTAACTAGAAATTCTGCCTGAGTATGAGGAAAAAAACTCACTCTGTCTTTTCTCTGTTCTCACACTACAACAATCATCAACACAGAAGACTTCTGTGACCAAATGTGGGGGGGATTCTCCCCACACACCAAAGAAGAAATCAATCCTGCTTTGGACTCCAATTGCGGGGGCCGAGGGTCCTGCAATTCAGTTTTGATGGTATCTGTCTGGAGACAGCATCAGATCCCACAGGTTGAGGGCTCAGTCCTGCAATTCTACTCCCTGCCTCCAATGCCAACCACAAGCCCCAGGTTTCACCTGTGCTTCTGACTAACCAGCTATACGTCAGGGATCCCATGCATCCCTCCTTGGGTTCCATTAATTTGCTAGAGCACCTCGCAGAACTCGGGGAAAGAATTATTAGGTTAGTAAGTATGAAATGTCCAATTTCCTTAAGTACTAAGTTTGACAGTTGATATCTCTGACATTTCACTTTGATACTTCTTGTTTTATTTTTCCTGTGAAATTACATCCTCAGTCTTTCAAACGCACATTTTGGCTTGTGAATCTCTTTCAAATTTTTTTTTAGATGCTTGTGATTAAGTGTCGAAATTGGTCAGCAGAGACAGGCCAATCAATCCTCTTGCAAGACAGTGCTCTACCACGTGTTGCGTAAACAACGTTGCTCAAACTACAGAGGCTGGACTTGGAAACTCTCTGTTTTATTTGTATATATTTAACTATGTTACATAATAAATATATATAACATTTAACTATGTTATATTATATATATATATACACACAAATATATATATTATATATGTGCACACACACCCACACACATTAATATCACGTTGAGTTTCCAGCCTGTTAATATGTCCTGCAGACACTGTTAGAAATTATTCCCTCTGCCGGTAATTTCTGGAAGAGATTGTGCAGTATTGCTATCATTTCTTTCTTAAATGTTTGGTATAATTTATCAGTAAAACCATCTGGGTCTAGTATTTTCATTTTTGAAAGTTTATTGTTAATTCAATTTCTTTAATGGATATAAGCCTATTTGGATTATCTATTTATCCTTGTAGGAGTTCTGATAGATGGTGTCTTTCAAGGAATTGCTCTATTTTATCTAAATTAGCTAATTTGTGTTTAGAGATTTTTATTGTATCCCTTTATTATCTTTTTAGAGTCTTTGAGATTACAGTGATAGTTCTTTTATAATTTATTAGATTAGTAATTTGTGTCTTCTGTCTTCATTCTTGGTTAGCCTACATGGAGGTTTATCAATTTCATCTATGTTTCCAGAGAACTAGCTTTTGGTTTCCTTGACTCCTATTTTCAATATAATCGATTTTTACTCTAATTTTTATTATTTATTTTTTTCTGCTTGCCTTAAGCTTAACTTGCTCCTCTTTGCCTTGCTTCCTAAAGAAGAAGGTTAGGATGTTGACTTTAGATCTTTTTTCTTTTCTAATATATCCACTTAATGTTATAAATTTTCTTCAAATTACAACTTTAAATGCATCCCATGCATTTGAGAAGTTGTGCTTTCATTTTTGTTTACTTCAAAATAACTTTGCTTTCTCTTGAGACTTCTTCCTTGACCTTTTTAAAGATATGCTTTTTCATCTCCAAATATTATCATATATTCCAGCTATCTTTCTTTTTGTATTTATTTATTTAAGCATATTACGGGGGTACAAATGTTTAGGTTACGTATCTTGCCTTGTCCCACACAAGGCAGAGCTTCAAGCATGTCCATCCCCTAGATGGTGCACACCGCACCCATTAGGTGTGAATATACCCATCCTCTCCTCCCCCTTCCCACCTGTCTGACACCCAGTGAATGTTACTATTCTATGTGCACTTAAGTGTTGATCAGTTAATACCAATTTGACGGTGAGTACATGTCGTACTTGTTTTTCCATTCTTGTGATACTTCACTTAGCAGAATGGGCTCCAGCTCTATCCAGGATAATACAAGAGGTGATACATCACCATTGTTTTTTGTGATTGAGTAGAACTCCATGGTATACATCTACCACATTTTATTAATCGACTCATGTATTGATGGACACTTGGGTTGTTTCCACCTATCTTTCTCTTGTTGATTTTTAGTATAATTTCACTTTTATCTAAGAACATATCTTGCATGATTTCCATTATTTTATTTAATATATTTGTAATGATGTGTTTTTGCCCAGAATATGTTTTATTGATGAATGCTACATGTGAACCTGAGAAGAATGTGTATTCTGATGTTGAATGGAATACCCTATAAACGCCAATTAAATCAAGCCACATTGACTATATTCTTACTAATTTTATGCCTTCTTGATCTATAAATTACTAAAAACTGAATTACAGCTAAATAGAAGGAATAAATTCTAGTGTTGTATAGCACTATAGGATGGCTATAGTTAACAATAATATATCATACAGTTTCGAGTAGCTACAAGAATGATATTGAATGATCCCAACACAAAGAAGTGGTAAATGTTTGAGACGATGGATATGCTAATTACCCTGATCTGATTACTATACATTATATGTGTTGAAACATCCCTATGTACCCTGTAAATATGTACAATTATTATGTGTCAATTTTTAAAAAAAGGAATGCTGATATTTCAAACTATAGCAGTGGATTTGTCTATTTCTTCTTTTAGTTTTATCTTTTGCGTCACATATTTTGAAGATCTGTTTTAAGGTACATATGCTTTAACAACTGTTATGTCTTTTTGAAGAATAGATATCTTTATCATTATGTGATTTCTCTTTTAATTCATAATAATTTTCTTGTTTTGAAGCCTGTTTTGTCTGAAATTAATATAGATACTCCATGTTTCTTTTCATTAGCATTGGTGTGATATATCTTTCCCATTTTTTACTTTCAACCTATCTGAATTTTTACATTAAAGTGAGTTTTACATAGATAAAACATAATTGGTTATTAATTTTTTATTTCATTTTGACAATCTCTGTCTTTTAATGGATATATTTAGACCATTAATAGTTAAAGAGATTGCTTGATTACTGATTTAGTTGGATATCCTTATTTGTGTCTTCTCAGATTTTAATTGAGCAGTTTATGATTCATTTTTATTTCATATCCATAACATATCAATTATACTTTTTAAATTTTTTGTTTTGTGATTGTACTAGGGTTTGAAATTTACATTTACAACTAATCTAAGTCCACTTTCAAATGACACTATACATCTTCATGCTTATTACAGGCACTTTATAACAGATTATTCCCAATTTCTTACTCTCATTTTTTATAACATTAATGCAATTCATTTGATTTGTATATATGCTGTAATCATTCAATGCCATTTCAAAATTATTACTTTAACAGTTATCTTTTAGATTATTTTATAAAAGAATAAGAAAAATAAAAGATTGTATTTCACTTTCATTTATTCCTTGTCTGACACTCTTCCTTTTTGTTTATGTAGATCCAAGTTTTGGACCTATCTCGTTTTCTTTTCTTGTATCATTTCTATTTAACTTTTTAAAATATATTGTGCAGAACAGTCATGTTGGTAGTGAATTCTCTCAGTTTTTGTTGTTTGAGAAAGTATTTCTCCTTCACCCTTAAAGAATAATTGCACTGGCGATAGCATTCTAGGGAATTTTTTTCTTTCATTGAATCCTTCAAATACTTCACTCTGCTACTTCTTGATTACATAATTTCTTATGAGAAGTCTATTGTAATTATTATCTTGGTTTCTCCATAGGTAATTTGTCCCATTCATCCTCACCACTGGCTTCTTTCAAAACTTTTTCTTTGTTTAGCTTTCTGCAGTTCAAATATGATATGCTTAGACATGTATACATTTTGGTATTTATTTTGTTAGTGTTTTCTGAGTTTTCTCAATATGTAGTTTGGCATCTGATATTAATTTTGAAAAATTTTCTGTCATTAATACTTCAAATATTTCTTCTCTATTCTATATTTCTTCCTAGTATTCTAATTATTCATAGGTTACATTTTTGATAGTATTCCACATGATTGTGTATTCTGGTTTTTTTTCATTCTTTTTCTTTTTAAATTTCAGTTTAGAAATTTCTTTCAACATACTTTTAAGATTACTGATTCTTTCCTCTGGTGTGTCTGGCTTACTGACACCAAAGAATGCCATCAAAAGCATTCTTCATGTATGCTAGAGTGTTTTTGATTTTTAACACTTCTTTTGGACTCTTGATTGTAAGAGAATGAATTTATATATTTTTAATCCACTACGTTTGTGATAACCTGTTGTGATGGCAATAGAAAACTAACACAGTATGAAGAACGATGCTTTGAGTAGTGTCTCAGGAATCTTGTTCTGATGCTCATTAGCTATTTCTGTTCAACACTCCTACCTCACTTTAGAGTGAGTAGGATACGACTCTTGATGTCTCGAGTGTACAAATGTTTTCCTCCATCGAGACTGGGTATGAAGCCATCTAAATTTTGTCAAACAGGCATTTTAAGTGGCCTCTCTCTACACACAGATATCCTTTTCCTCCCAGGATAGTCCTTGAAATTTGTAACCTGATTGACTCATGAGTGGAAGTGATTTACAGGTGTACTGCTCAGTATGACGGTTCTTCAGTTCTTTGCACAGAGAGTGGATCACTATGGATAGCTGTTTTGTAAAATTTAAGTGCCCTGACTGCACTACATGAGGTTCCACCACTGATGAACCTAGGAAAGCAGTGAAGTAAAGACGCAATGTTTTTCCTTTATCAATAAATCCCGCCTCCACCCCCAAAAGGCTCTCTTGATCTTGAAAAAACGTGGTTGCTATTGCACAGCGTGCCTCAAATATTTTTACCAAAGTGCTTGAATCCAAGACTTCAGGTGCAACTTGATTATATTTATTTGGTGCAAAACTTCAGTTTTCACCTTTTGATAGCAATAGCTTGAAAGTAGATGATTACTTTTCCTATACTACTCCCCATTCCAGGAATTCTGAGAATCATAAAATTATACAATGTGAGAGAGCATCCAATACAGCGATTTTCAAACTTTCTTGTGCATATGAATCATCTGCAAATCTTCTAAAAATTCTGATTCATTAGGTTTTGGGTGGAGCATAAGATTCTTCATTGTTAGGAAGCTCTAAGCTGCTGCCAGTGCTACCAGTCTTTTGAGAAGCAAGTTAACACTTTGTTTTACAGAGAAATAAAATTTCAGAGATTCAGCTGCAACTTACATTAAAGCACGTTTTTCAAAATGTTCTATTCACAGATATAAAACTCTGAATCAACAATATTAAGTAATGTCCAGCATTAGTTCCATTACTCAGTTGGTGAAGTAGAGGGGACCCTCTTTATCATTTGTCACATTTGTTTCCTACGCTGGTTTGAAAGATACTCTAATTTAAGTCATTTTTTGCTTTTGAATTTGGCATAAAATAGTTCATATTATACAAAGTTTCACTCAAAATATGAAATGATAATAAAGAAATTTACAGAAAGTCTGACAACTTGTGCTAGGAAGAAGTCATTATATGCAGTCGTAACCCTCCGTATACCTGTCATTAGCCTAATGCTGTACCTCATGTTGGCCAAGCCTATTTATTTATGTAAAAGAAAGATGAGAGATTGCAAGTATAAGCAGGAGTTGAAATTTTCTGAATATTAATTATAAATATAGCAAGTGAGGTAACAGCTATTCTGGATAAAGAAAACAGAAATGATGTATTCTTTTGACAACATTGTATACAGAAAAGATCATGTAAATATTCAAGAGAAAACAAACAAAGCCTGGAGGAATTCTCAAGGTATCTGAATAACAACACATTTTTAAAACGCCAAAAAGCATATGTAAAAGAATAATCTACCTGCTTCCAATCTATTAAATTTTCATCAACACTTTCATAAAAATAGAAAAATTAGATTATGTTTTGTGGGATTTTGACATGCAACATAATATAACAAAAGAATCAAATGAACCTGTGTTTCTGGTTTATTGCTCATAATATTGGCATCAAATGGTCATCAATAACTTATGGACAGATACAGATGTTCTTTGTTCACTAAACCTCTTCAGGGGGTAATAGTGGTTTTATCTCTGAAGTTATTGCTTCCACTCTTCTTCATAACTATCTAAGGATTTTATGTTCTTAGATATTTGTTGTTTAATCTAATAGTGGCTTTTAGGATGTTGCTTTCAAAACAAAAACTGTCTAATTTACCTGGGCTCAAAATAATTTGTGGTATCCTGTACAATATAGAAGAGGCTAAAAGGATGCTGTGCTATTGCTGGAATTAATTTTAGTTAGAAAATATACATACAGCAGTGACTGCACAACGAGTAAAGGTAGATTTTAAATATTAATAGTAATGATGGAAGTCACTTAGACACTTATTCAAATTTTTCATTCTAATGTTTTTCAACAGTTTTTTATCTATAGGCCTTTTGTTTGTTCTGTCTCATTGAAGTGTCTGATTTCTTATAGTTATTGTAGACTTTTCTCTACTTCATGTGTGTATGATACATGTGATTATGTATTTATGTAAATATATAAATACTCATATGTGATAAAAGCATATGTTAAAATTGCATTTCTTATTCAGAAAAACTAATATTTTCATAGATTAATTCCTGGTTATGTCCATGAACCAAATCTTGTTTAAATGACAATATGTTAGAATCCCAGGATCCCACACAGTTTTATTTTACATTTTCTGTAACTCATTATAAGCTTGTGAAGATTAGATAGTATCAGATGCTTATGTGACACTAGCTTGCAGGTGCTACTTAAACTATCTTATGTATTTATCCTCATTCTTACTGCAACTCTGTAGGCAGTTCCTGCTGCTGTCCTCATTTGATCACTGAGGGAATGTGCACAAAACGGGACTAATATCTTGTCTTAGAAAAGAATTGAGATTGGATTCTAGACAGTCTGTCTTGCTCATTAAGTAAAATGACAGATGTAAAATTAAGTTTGGACAATTGACATCAAGAATTTTTTCACAAAAGCTATTTTTTACCTCTGCACTTGCTCTTAATTTCTCCTTCTTCTTGTTTTTAATCCTGAAAATATTCAATTATTATTTATTTGTAACATACAAGCATGTGGCTTTCTGGTGCCCCAGTTTTTTTTTAACACTGGCCTGAAGCAATGAGATCCTGATGTTATCCCACACACACTAGCTTGACTGTCAGTAATCCAGAAAAAAAATCTGCATACTTTGTGCTCCTGGAGAAGGATGTTTTTACTCTGATCCTTTAGAATGTAGATAAAGCTCTCCAGGGTAAAGATCAGACCAATGTCTCCAGCTTTTCAACCCAGGAATGCCTCCACAGTCCCGTGTCTCAGTGTCCTAACCCCATTTCTCAGATACGTTTCTCTTGAATTTTCTCACCATCTAAATCTGACGTAATTTATCTTCACAAACTTGTCCATGTCCTAAGTTTCTGTAAAATTTACTCAGAAGGCTTTAACTGTCAGAGCTGAGTTTATTAAATTTACTACACAAATGGAAAATTCTACCTTCACAAACTCTTTTCTTTTGTTTCATCATATTATGGGGGTACGCATGTTTAGGTTACATACAGTGCCTTTGCCCCATCTGAGTAAGAGCTTCAAGCATGTCCATCCACCAGACAGTACAAACTCTTAATAGTATCAAAGGGGAAAGGAAAAAAAGAGCATTTACAGATTTTTCCCCCAGACTCAAGTGGTTTAAACACAAGAAAAATGCCTTTCAACACAAGAAAAATGATGGGGAGTTCATGTCAGAGTTCATAGCATAATGGTTTAAGATTAGTGGACACAGCGAGGCCAGGGTCTTGAAACCAACCATGATGAGCTGGCTACTGTCCTGATAAGTGAGCTCTTTGTCCAGGTGAGCAGGTTGTTGCAGGAAGTGGGGTGAGGCAAGGTGATCTCTGTGGTGAGTCTAGAGTTGACACATATTATTCCTGGCTTAATTCTTAACTTTTTTCTAATTGCTCTTTACATGGCTTAGCATAGTTTATGTCATTGCCTTTTCTCTAATTTTCAGCTGCCCTCAATATTGAACCGAGTATTTCAAGAATAGTTTTCTGTACTCACATATTTTTGATTCTGTCAGCCCATAATCACCCTGAATTACATATGTATATTTTCAGGAACATGAATGTCTCAAGATCAAGAGACTGTTTCTGCAATCTATAGCACAGTGACTTGTACAGTTGGTACCCATGAAATGTTTATGTTAATGGATTCCTATTGACAAGACTCTTAATCCTCTCTTTATCCTCCTACATATGATGCTTCATATTTCGTGCTAGCTGTATTTACGTAGTTGAGTCTTTAAACCAGGGAGCAGACACAGTTTGTATAAATTAAGTGTAGTGCCCAAAGCCAAATCCAATATTTCAAATAGAGCATGACAAAGGGCTTTTAACACTCTTGTTGAAGGTGTTCTGGGAAAGTAAGAGGGGGCTGGAGATGGAGTTAAATCACATGGCCAATGATTCAATCAGTCATGCCTAACAATGAAACCCCAATAAAACTCTAAACGTTTAGCTTGGAAGAGTTTTCCTGGTTGTCAAAACTCTGTGTAGTGTCACACAGTAATGTGCTAGGAGGGTGACACTTGCTGCCTCCACAGGGAGAGGACATCAGAAGCTGAGAGTTTGGGACTCTCCCCAGACATAACACTGTGTGTTTCTTCTATGGCTCGTTCTGATTTGTGCCCTCTTCGTTGTAATAAAACCATAATCTTAAGTATAGCAGTGTCCTGAGTTCTATGAGTCATTCTAGTGAATTATCAAACCTAGCGGAGTAGTGAGAATCCTGAAACTTGTAGCCAGTTTGTCAGAAGTGAGGTTGGCTCTGAGATCCTTGAGCCTGCAGCTGGTTTCTGGAGTAAGATAGGTTTGTGGAGGACTGTGCTCTTAACCTGTAAAATTTGGCCTAATTCTAGATAGCGCTAGAAGATTTTTCACTGACATTTCCCTTGCTGCTAAATGCTGAACAATTCTTTGTAATGATCCGATCCCTTTTTGGACTGACCATCAATTGCAGAATGCCTGTGGCCCCTATCCAGAATATTCAAGTAATTTCGAGTCCCCAGACAACCACAGGGAACCTGGAGCATTGCCTGAGGCTCATATGTCCATCTGCCATAGCTTTTGGCATGCCGTTATTCTGTGTCTTATTGAAAGTGGCTGTGTGCACTAGAGGCCAGTAGCTACCTAAATATTCAGAGTGAGTTTTATGATGTGCCATCTAGACTCCCTCCCCTTTAGGACTGAAATATGTAGTCTCCGAAATTCTCAGAATGTCACTGGCTAACTGCTCTCAGATGATAGTTCTCTCTGGAAAATATTCCATGCTGGCGACAGCTGCTCTACCAAAGTGACAACCTGCATTTGATGAGGGTAGATGCAGGAATATAAAATCCCAATTCTCACCCTGCAATGAAGGCAGTGCTGAAGGGTTCATCAGAGCTCCTAGTAAGTTTAGAGAGGCCTTTGGACTACATCTCAGTTAAACTTCTCCTTATGCTCAATCCTATCTCATTTCACTACTTTTTGAAGTTGTAAGCACTCCATGGTACAGTTCTTACATGTTAATCTTCTCAGATTTTGCTTCTCAGGGAACCCAACCTGCAATAGTTGTCATCATGAGTGGTCAGAAAAAGAAGAGATAGAGACCGGGCGTAGTGGGTCATGCCTGTAATCCTAGCTCTCTGGGAGGTTGAGGCAGGCGGATTGTTTTAGTTCAGGAGTTCGAGACCAGCCTGAGCAAGAGCAAGACCTCGTCTCTACTAAAAATAGAAAGAAATTAATCGGACAACTAAAAATATATAGAAAAAATTAGCCGGGCATGGTGGCACATGCCTGTAGTCCCAACTACTCGGGAGGCTGAGGCAGAAGGATTGCTTGAGCTCAGGAGTTTGAGGTTGCTGTGAGCTAGGCTGACGCCACGGCACTCTACCCCAAGCAACAGAGTGAGACTCTGTCTCAAAAAAAAAAAAAATTAAATGTAATAGCTAGAGGGCTTCCTTCCTAGCACAACAAGCCCTAACTTCAACCAGAGAATAGTGAAAGCTGAGAAGCAGGTCAAGGACTTAATGATTAAAGTACTAGAGCTCCAAAGAAAGCTAAATGATGAACCAGGACAGTTCTCCTATTTAAAGTCAAGGCTCTGATTAACAAATATAGTGACTTGGTCATGTGATGGAGATACCTGGGCTGATACACTAAAACAATCTTGATTCACAGATTCCCCTAGACCATGTGTTCATGCAGAAGCTGACCATTCCTCCCTATTAAAAGCTAGTATACTCCCTTCCTTGAAGACAGTGCAGAGGTCTCCCTCTTGTAGGAACATGTATGTCTTATTCTCAGAATCTGTGCTCATCTCCTTTCCTGGTTACTAGACCAATGTTTTGGACAACATAACTTAGCAGGAAAAGTGTTTGTTCAGATAAAGGATTAAAGGGACTATTACCCAAGGAGTTGTACAAAATAGCCTCCTTTTCTCTGGGGAGAGAAGCGAGACTCGTCCATCCTTCAGAGAATGTTGAAAAAGAAAGTAAAAATGCAGGACACAAAATATCATCCATGAGACATATTTTAAAATGAATGAATGAGTGACTTAGCTCATGTCGTCTCCCCTAGGAATAGTCCATGTCTTATCAAGGCAGAAGTACTTCCTCTTGTGCATGCCAATGACCTCTTATTCATACTTCTGTTATAGGAGTTGTTCCATTGCCATTATACTTCACAGACCTGTCTCCTGTGCTACTGGAAGAAATGCTGGAGAATACTAAATGTGTTTGATTCATTTTTGAACACATAGCTAGCACGGTGTCTGGCTTTGAAATAAAACACTAAAACCTCCATGGTTGCTTATGATTTTAGGGCTACTCTGACTGAAGAAATATTGACCTATCTTTCAGGTCTCAGCTTTGAGTCACTTCTTAAAAATATGCTTTATTTTTTCCAAATTAATTAGTAAACGTGAATAAAAATGAAACACATTTGTTTATTTCGTTAATTAAATTTACTTGAGATGATTTGAAGCCTCTCTCTCAAAGATATCTGACCAGTTAGATGGCCTGATAGAGCAAACATCTGGATCTATTTGAATTCAAGTTGACATGATTATACTAAAATGATAACACTAAGTGGAATTTTCTTTTCTAGACATCAGTCAGATAATCTTTTGCAACAGGCAGTTCTTCCATGGATCACCAAAAATACATTAAATTTGAGAAAAAGGGTAATCCTACACAATTCAATTTTGCTTACACCTAGCTATGATGGTGGAATGTTGTAAAAATCCAACCCCAGAGAATAAGGTCATTACCTCCTACAAACACGTGTGCTCAAGCTGCTGATTTGAAGCTTAGGGTAAGCTCTCAAGAGATAGCTGATAGCAGTACCTCTAAATAAGCTGAAGCCAGCTAGCTTAAAGCCACTTATAGATATTTTATTGGCATCTAAGTCAGGAAATACAGCAATACAACCAAGTTTCAGTGGCCCAGAATAATGGTGAACCTTCGTGATGCACTGTTCAAAGTGACAGATGCACATCTTTGAAAGCTATGCTGAAAGGGATTTATAATAAACTGCCTGCGTGATGAGAAAAACATGCAGCAGTGTAGCAAGACATTCATGAGAAATATGGATTTAGCTGGTGTTATTTACAGATCAGAAAAATGTATTTTTGTGCCAAATCTAATGTGTGATGTTCCGATAAGCACATGTGGCATCCAGTAATCCACTATCAAAGCTGATCTCCCTCCTTGCAAAAAGAGTGATATGAAAGACAGAGAGATTAGAGTCTCCATTTTATTTCATTCTTCTCAATGTTATCTTTAGAATATTAAGGATGACTGATGCTGATACGCTGAAACAACTAGTTTTGACCAAATAATTCTTGAGAAAAGAAATTGACAGATATATTCAGTTGTGTAGCTGAACACTGGGAAAATACTGATAAAACTGCACTTTAAGTTTACAAATGTTCATCTAATAGATATTATACATGTTTGCATCATTCAGAAAAGAGGAGAGCTATGTGAAGTCTACAGTAAATGTCTCATTTGGAATGTCAAGTATACTTTCTGCATGGAAATAGAGTTGAAAGAACTGGAAACATACTGCTATAAAGTGAATACTTGTGTCCTCTCCAAAATTCACATTTTGAAATTCTGACCCTCAAAGTAATGGTATTAGGAGGTAGGGCCTTTGGGAGGTGATTAGGTCATGAGGGTAGAGTCCCCCTTGATGGATTAGCACCCTTTTAAAAGATACCCCAGATAGATCTCTTGCCCTTTCTCCCCATGTGAGGGCACAGTAAGAAGATGCTGTCTGCGAGGAAGCATGCTCTCATCAGACACGGAATCTTCTTCCACTTTGATCTTGGAATTCCCATTTTCCACAACTGTGAGAAATAAATTTCTGTGTTTTTTGTAAGCCACTCAGTTTACGGTATTTTGTTAAAGTATCCTGAGTAAACTGAGACACATACACTATAGCATTGTCTATTAAAAGGTGTCCCAACACTTTTTTTTCACAAAAGGAAAGAACACTTTAAAATTTCCACCCCGTTGGTATGCTGTCACAGCAGTGAGCTTATTCCTGGAACTGTGGTTTTGGCAGAGACAGATTCACTGCAGTAGGAGTGTCAACACACAGGACAACTCAGCACGAGCTTTGTAACAGGAAAAAATGAACAGTAACCAACCTATTATGTCCTCAGACCCTAGCAAAGTGTCTGATAAATGTAGCTACTCCTTCGTGAATATTTTCTGAATAGAATGTCATGTGAGTGTGAAAGGTTGAGATTACAGATTACAAATTGTCCCAGAAAGAAAAAATATCATGAAATTGTGGATGTTGTAATTGTTTTTGATTGCATACTTGAAAAAAGTCACTTTATATATAAAATCTTCAGTATTATTTCTAAGAGTGAATGTATTCACTTTTATTTAAATATCCACTTGCAAAATAAGCTTTCTTAAACCAAAGAGCTGTTGTTTTGCCTCATGATGGGGTAAGTTATTAGCAAGAAACCCACTCTGACGTTACCTCAGTTCTGTGTTGATAGACTCCCTCAATAAACCATCACGATATGACTCAAGAATTCTACTTAGTAAAATATCGTTCATTAAATTAATACATTGGCTGCACGGCTTAGTACCAGGGGAAAAATGATCTCACTTGAAGAATTGATATGTTGTTTTTACCAGATCACAACAATTAGATAATATAACAGTAGTCTCCAATCTTTTTGGCACCAGGAATTAGTTTCATGGAAGACAATTTTTCCATGGAAGCAGGGATGGGAGAAGGGGGGCTATAAATACAGATGAAGCTTCCCTAGGCTAGCTCACCTGCCGCTCACCTCCCGCTGTGCAGCCCTAGTCCTAGGCTAAGACTGGTACTGGCCCGGGGGCTGGGAACCTCACATCTATCATGTTTGCATTTTTATCTTGCCAGAATGCCAAGAATTAAATGTAATGGTCAATCAGTGTAACTACGTAGACACACATTGATATATTTTTCTCATTTTCTTTGACATATTTTTATTTTCTCTTATCCTAATGTTGCATAGGGAAACTGAGTGAACAAATGCATATAAAATAGGTATATAGATTGGTAGCCAACCTGCAGACCAGACATTTGTCATTATAAAGACATTAAATCATGCAACCTGAAAAAATACTCTGTTGATTAGGCAAGCACAGACACTTAACCTGAATGAGATGCAAGTAATGACCTTCAAATAGACCACCTCAGTCTGCTTGTCATTGCAAAACACAGTATTTAAATCTTTTATTAAAGTCAATAGAATATTGTTCTCTTTCTCCTCCAGTTTCATAGGATTAAAGGAAGGATTAAATAAAAATTTATATCCTGTTTCAGAAAATTGTTGTCCTAGATGTAGTAAGGATAATTGGTATTTGCATTTTGTCCATTTTTAATCAAAAAGTAGAGTTTAAATACTACCTGAAATTATATTTTTTCTTTAATTCATTTTTATAATCATATATAAATACTGAAATTGAGCTATATGAATTTATTTTTATAACAAATATGGTTATAATAGCATGTATAACATATAGTATTTATAATACATATATTTACATAAATTTATATTTAGATGGTATACAAAAAAGGAAAAATGGATATTACTTTGATCATTTTTGAGGAATGAATAGAAAACTTAACTTGTCAGTTTCAGATTCTTTAATAATATTTTCTCAGATATCTAAGATTAAAATTTTCCTGAGTGGCATTTATAGAATACGTTTTCAACAGTAAAATTTCACACTACACAAAGAGTAACAAATGTCTTCTTTGAATAAGAAATTAATGTAAACCACAATTCCTTTTATGTCGAAGGTTAGCATAAAATGAGGAAACTAAATGTGTACTATTTTGGAAATGTTTCTGTATATGGAATTGATAAAATTAGAGGCCTGAAGTTAAACTTCTGTAATAGGAAGCATTTTAGACAAACCCCTATTGTCTTATTTGCTTATTTGAATTCTTGTGCTAACCAGAGTTTATAAAAGCAGTTTTTCTGATATATTATACAAAAGGTTAAAAATGGAGATACATATGTATAAGGAGCACTAACAAAGCAAACAACATTTGAGTTACATTGCTACTGAGTGGGGGCTGCTCTTTTGTGCCATCCTATTATCATCAAGAATTCTGATAAGACCACAATAAGACATCACCCAACTCCAATCAGAATGGCTTTTATCAAAAAGTCCCAAAACAACAGATGCTGGCTTGAATGTAGAGAGAAAGGAACACTTAAATACTGTTTGTGGGACTGCAAACCAGTACAACCTCTATGCAAAGTAGTATGAAGATATCTCAAAGATGTGGAAACAACCCAAGTGCCCATCAATACATGAGTGGATTAATAAAATGTGTTATATGTATACCATGGAATACTACTCAACCATAATAAAAAATGGTGAACTAATTCCTTTTGTAACAACCTGGATGGAACTGGAGGCCATTCTTTTAAGTGAAGTATTGCAAGAATGGAAAACCAAAAACCATATGTACTCACTACCAAATTGAAACTTATAGAGCAACACTCATGTGAACATATGGTAGTAAAATTGAATGGAAATCAAGCAGGTAGGAGGGGGGCAGACGGAGATGGATAAATTCACACCTAACAGGTACAAAGCACACTATCTGGATGATGGACACACTTACAACTTTGACTCAAACTGTACAAAAGTAATTCACGCAACCAACACGTTTGTATCCCTATAATATTCCTAAATACAATTTTTAAAAAAGAATTCCGATAAACCCAAACAGCTAAGATTACATTATTAGAATCTTAGGACAATATGTGAAACAATAAAACACAGCCTGGGAGCTTTTAGATTTGATGCAGGTGTCATTTTATAAGGATTGCTATGGTCAGATGCTAGATTCCACTTCAGTAGAAATCAAATAATGCCCCAACACCACCTCTCTATGGCAACAAAGAGAAAAAGTAGTAGCACAAATGTTGTATATTCACACTGTAGCTTTGCATTTCACTATTCAGTAAAGATAGCTTTGAATTTTTCTGTCCCAATTATGAGATATTTTAAAAATAGAACCTTTTTTAAATCGCTAGAAACTGATATCTCCTCTTAATGACTTTAATTCATTCCTGAAAATCCTGTCTCTAAGTGACAAGACATTAAATTTTAAAAATTCCATTAATTGTAATGAGAAAAATTATGGTACTTACCATCCTGAGCCAAAATACTCAAACGATTTTCACGGATGGTAGGATATGTCCAGTGAATATTAAATATAAGTTTATATAACTTACAGGTAATTTGAAGGCAAATGCTATGGTATAAATGTTTGTGTCCCTCCAAAATTCATATGTTGAAACCTAATCCCCCATGTGATGGTATTAAGAGGTGGGACCTTTGGGGAGGTGATTAGTGCCCAAGGGAGGATGTCCATTCCTTTCCCTTTTATGTGAGGACATATAAAGGACACTGTCTATAGCGATTGCACCCTTATCAGACACTCAATCTGTTGATGTCTTGATCTTGAACTTCTCAGCCTCCAGAACAGTGAGTAATAAATTTCTGCTGTTTGTACATTACCCATTGTTATACCACTGCCTGAGTGGACTAAGACACCAAAGAAATACAGTTTGTACGTAACATGAGATGTAGTGAAGTTAAATGTATTCATCCCTTTTCTTTTCTTTCTGTAGCATGTTATTTGCAAATTTTTCAGCCTTTTGGGGGCTCATGGTTATTTTTCATTCAATTGCTCTTTAAAATAAAGTTTTACTACAGTAAAATACCTCTAGGGCGAAAAAAAAAAATCATGGAAATACCACATGCACACAACATACCAAAAAGTCATAGTATATGCTGTATCTTTATGTCTCCCGATTTGTATGAGCACACAAAATAAAAAGGTTTTGGACTCATCTAAGAGGGATGTAAAATTCGAGTTCATTTCATATTATATGACTATAAACTTTTACCTTGAATAAACAGGTATGTGTACTTTTTCCTGAAATCATAATGAAATCAATACTATACCACCATTGTAGTATTCTTTGGTACAATTTGCTGTGAAAAACTTATTAAACAAATACAAAGGAAGACACCATCAAAAAAGTGCTAAATTTTTTCATGAGCTGATATGGCTAAAATACTGACTTACTACACACTTGCCTCACAAGAACAACTGTTCAGTAATAAATATTAAATTAAGTAATAAACTTAATTTTATACTACTTCTGAGTTTTGATAGCTCTTAATCTAAAATTTGATATATAATGAGGTTGGCACTTTACATCTCTTTGTTTATATTCTTTGCATCCAGAATTAGTTTTTCAAGAGCATCTTGATGTTCAGGACATCTTCAAAAGCCTTGTCATTCTGTCATACTCTGGGTTTTTTTTTTTTTTTGTGTGTATATATATATACATATATATATATATATACACATACAATTCATTATTTGGGGCTTAATGCTTTAACTCCATTCTTAGGATTTTTTTTTTAATTTATTTTTAAATTTAAGAATATTACAGAGATACAAACTTTTGGTAATGTATATTGCCTTTACACTGCCCGTATCAGAGCTACAAACGTGCCCATCACACAGACAGTGTGCACTGCACCCATTAGGTTTGAACTTATCCATCCCCTCCATCCCCCTTCCACCTGCCTAACATCTGACGAATGTTACTTCCATACGTGCACATAAGTGTTGATTAGTTAGTACCAATTTCCTCGTAAGTACATGTGGTGCTTGTTTTTCCATTCTTGTGATACTTCACTTTGAAGAATGGGCTCTAGGTCCATCCAGGATAACATGAGAGGTGCTAGATCACCATTGATTTTATGGCTGAGTGGTACTCCAGAGTGTACATATACCACATTTTACTCATCCACTCATGGATTGATGGGCACTTGGGTTGTTTCCACACCTTTGCAGTTGTGAAGTGTGCTGCTATAAACATTTGAGTGCAGATTTGATAAAGGGCTGATAACTAGAACCTATATAGAACTCAGGAAAATCAACAAGAAAAAAATCAAACAACTCCATTAAAAAGTGGGCAAAGGACATGAACAGAAACTTTTCAAAAGAAGACAGAATAATGGCCAAACAAACATATGAAAAATTGCTCCACATTTCTAATCATAAGAAAGATGCAAATCAAAACCACAATGAGATATCACTTAACTCCATTGAGAATGGCCTTTATCAAAAAGTCCCAAAAAAACAAATGCTGGTGTGGATGGGGAGAGGTAGGAACGCTCATACACTGCTGGTGGGACTGCAAACTAATGCAACCTCTATGCAAAGTAATATGGAGGCACCTCAAAGAACTAAAAGTAGAACTACCATTTGATCCAGCAATCCCACTACTGGGATTTACCCAAAGGAAAAAAGACATTCTATAAAAAGACATCAGCACTTGAATGTTTTTAGCATTCTTAGGATTTTTAAATAAACAAAATATATTAAACTACTGAGGATGGTGGACCATCATGGAGAGAATCTTGGGTTATTCTAATTCTTTTGTTTTCTCCAGTATTTGTATTCACCAGGGAAATGGTAATTATTATCATATCATTTCACTTGACAAGAGCAGAATCAAGCTGGCATTACTTTTCCTGCTTTTCTGTTTTCCACCCCATTTTCACTAGCAACTGCCACCCCAGGCATGCCAACGCAGGAAAGACTTACTTTCATTTTCCTTTGTAGAAAGGCCAGAGGATGAAGTTGTCACAATGCCATTATTTCCTCATTTTTTTCATTCTATCATGAATGAGGAAAAAAATGGGAGAAAATATTGATAAAGACTCTCTCTCTCTCTTTTTTTGGCCTAGGTCAACCAATAGGTAAGAATTTGATAGACAATATTCTTTTGAAACTTGAATTTCCAGAGATAAATTTTCAGAAGATCTGGGTTTAAGTGTTTGCTGTGGGGAAAGAGCGGGCAAGAAGAGGACACAAATGGATGGGCAGAAGAGGAATGTGGTAGGTATATGGCCATCACTTCTCATAATGAGAAAAATTATTAGGCATCTCCGCCAGTCTTAGACACAGACCATGCTGCGGGGGATCGAAAACAACCAAAATCAGAACCTGAATCTAAGGAACAAATTTTCCCCAGAGACTATTCTTAGGCCACTTATTCCTATATTCAGAATATTTGTTTCTGGCTCACATCCTGCATTAGTTTTCCAGAGGTGCTGTATTAGTATTCTAGGGTTGTCACAACAAAATACCACATGCTAAGTTGCTTCAACAACAAAAATTTATATCTCACAGTTTTGGAGGCTGGAAGGCTAAGATCAAGGGGTTGGCAGGTTTGGTTTTCTCCTGAGTTCTCCCTCCTTGGCTTGCAGGTGACCATCTCACAGTGCCCTCACATGGTCTTTTCTCTGTGAGTGAGCATGACTGGTATCTCTCTCTCTCTCTCTCTCCTTATAAGGACACTGGTCGTATTGGATTAGGGCTGTACCCTTATGATCTTGTTTAACCTTAATTATTGCCTTAAAGACCCTATTTATTTCCAAATACAGTCATAATGGAGTTTAGGGCTTCCATGTATGAATTTGGAGGAGGGGGAGGGACAAAAATGCCATAATGAAATACAATGAACTGGGTGGCTTCAACAGCAGAAATTTATTTTTCACAGTTCTGGAGGCTGGAAATTCCAAGATCAAGGTAGGAGAGGATTCCTCTGAGCCCTCTTTCCTTGGCTTGTGGATGGTCACATTCCTGTTGCCTCTTCACATGGTCATTCCTCTGTACACATGCACGTCCCTGGTGTCTTTGTATGTCTTAATCTCTTGTTCTTATATGGACACTAGTCTGATTAAATTAGGGCCACCCAGCAACTTCATTTTAACTTAATTACCACTTTAAATGTCCTATATCCAAATACAATCACATTCTGAGGTATTTTAGTTAAAGTTTCAACATATGAATTTTAGGGAGATACAATTCAGTCCATAACAACTATTGTATTATATTATATGTGTATATACACACACATGTGTATATATACACCTTTAAGTAATTATTAAGCAAAACAAATGTAATATAATGCACTTCCTAAGATGTAAAAACTAATTTTATAAACTAATCTATTTAACTGATGGGTATCAACTAAAAAGTCTTTCAGCTTGAGTAAATATAAAACATTTTCATAAACACCAAGTCAAATGGTACTGAATTAAGTGGATATCCATATAAAAATATTATTTTTCAACACCTAACTCTATAAAAAACTTTTTCCAAGATACATCATAGATTTAAGCATAAATGCTAGAGCAATATTTTATAAAAGAAAATATAGAAGAATTTCTTTGTGACCAGGGTTATAGGCAAATCATTTTTCAGACAGGATGCCAATATTTTTTCATGACAGGAAAAAATATTAAAGTCAACAAGATTAAAATTAATAATTTCTGCTCATGAAAAATAGCATTAAGGAAATCCGATGTTGTATATACACATGTAAATACTAATACATGTATGCACACACGCAGAGCACTGCAGATACCCTATAATCAAAAACTTAGAAACATAATAGCCTAAATCTGAAAACAAATCAAATGCGTTTCAACAGGAGAACAGAAAAACACACTCTGGTAAACTTGCATAATGAGCACTACTTAGCAATAAAGGGAATTCACTAGAGAGATATGTAACCACATGGATAAGTCTCACAGACACAACACTGAGCAAAAGCAGCCAGACAATCAAAGGATGAAGTAATATATAGTTGTAGAAGTCAGAAAGTGGCTGCCTCTGGAGAGAAAACTGACTAGAAAGAGACAACAAAGAACTTTCTTTTATGACAGAAAGTTTTATTGGATTGTTACACAGTAATTATCAGATACAGTGATTGAACACTTAGAATCTATGTATTTTGTTAGAATAAAATTTTTAAAAAAGAAAAAAAATAAAATTTACACATATTTTAGAAAAACCTTTGGTAACAGTAAAATGGTTAAACATCTCTTATATTGGATATTGCTGCATTTAAATTTCCGAAGGGAAAAACCTTAATTAAATCATTTATCATGGTAGACAATATTCAATAGTTAGGTGCTCAAGAGAAAGTAAACTGGAAAGTGATGGGGAATGGGAAGTTGTGAGAAGAGATTTTTATTTATCTATTTTTTTCTGATAGCAAGAAAATTAGGTAGCCCTAACATATGTAATACATAGACACACGCATGCACACACAGTATATGCAGATATTCTTAGAATTGTCTTAGAAGTAATCTAAATTATTTCATTGTGATTTTGCTAAAGTTTCAACCTGTGAAACATGTACGTTTTTTATTCCTGTGCTATAGGTTATCCAATGAAAGATACAGCATCAAACCCTGTCATATATAATAGTCTGATGACTTGTGAACTTCATGCAATTTATACTTTAATCATTACTCTCGGTAGTAAAGAAGTGACTGAGCTATTACATAGTCCCCTTGACAAATATATAAGTTATAAGAGAGGAAATTAAAATATAAGCTCTATTTGGAGCCAATTTTTCTCTTCTGGGAAGTATATTCTCAATGAGAAAGGGATAATGTTTCTTCCATAGTCTCTCTAATATATAAGGTTCCCAGGAAGATGTTTTAGCTACATGACTGAAGATTTGAGGGTGATGTTGGAGAGAAACAGTACACTCTTTGGTGCAGGCTTCAGAGAGAATGATGGACATATTCAATCAGGTATTTAAACTGGTGTAAGTCGTGTTTTTATTTCCACCTCATATGGGCTTATTTACAATTGAGTGACTCTAAGCTGCTTCTGGGAAACTTAGATTAGAATGAATGAGTGGATGAATAAATTAAATATAGCAAGACATAGAATGGAATATTTGGTAATTTTACATACAATGTTATTTTGTGGAATACCAAATAACATGAAAAATGTATGTAATAAAACAAATAATAGAAAAAATTTCAAAAACTACACGAAAATTGGCAATAGAAACAACAAAAATAATAGGTAGAAGTTACATAGCGATAATTCTATACAATAGCAGATCTGGTTTTAAATAACTTTACATATACATGAACTCATTGAATATAACATTATTAGTAAGTTCCTACTTTTCCTCATTTTACTTATAAGAGATCTAAGGCACAAAGTGATTCATTTGTCTGCCTAAGGTCACACAGATAAAAGAACCAGATCTGGGACTCAAATCCAGGTTGTCTGGCTTCCGAGTCTGTCCTTTACACTGTGTGAGCCTAAACACACACACAACCCTACTGCTTCCCCCACGTCCCTACATATAAAGTTTGGGAAAACAAAAAGATGACAACCACCTGCAAATAGAAATAAATTTTCTATCACCTAGAAAATAATTATTGTTACAACAGTGTATGAGCAAAACAACTTCCATTATCTCGGGAGATCTTTTCTCTCCCTTTTTCTAGGATGCTTGTAGTACTATCTATTTCCATGCACATACAACCAGACAAAGCATCATTTTCTGCACAGAAAATCCTAGTTTAATGGTGTGCTGCAAATGTTTGGATGAATAAAATAAATGATGCACCTTTAGTTCTTTTTTTATTATTAACAAAGTGTTTATTGTTTAGATTTCTTTTTTTAATTTCAATAGTTTTAGGGGATATAAGTGTTTTTTGTTATATAAATGAATTGTATAATGCAGAAGTCAGAGTTGTTAGTGTACCCATTACCAGAACAGTGTACCGTACCCAATAGGTAGGTTTTTATCCCTCACCTCCCCACCATTCTCGCCCCTCCTTAGTTTTCAATGTCTATTATACCATTATAAGATCATATATACCCTTTGTTTAGCTACCACTTATGAGTGAGAACATATGGTATTTGTTTTTCTATTCCTAAGATACTTCACTTAGGATAATAGTCTCCAGTTCCATACAAGTTGCTGCATAAGACATTATTTCATTCCTTTTTATGGCTGAATAGTACTCTATGGTATTTTATACACACACAAACACTCATACCACTCTTTATCCATTCCTCAGTTGATCGGCACTTAGTTTGATTCCGTATGTTTGCAATTGTGACTTGTGCTGTGATAAACATTTGGATGCAGATGTAAATGACTTCTTTTCCTTTGGGTAGATACTAGTGGGATTGCTGAATTAAATTATAGGTCTACTTTCAGTCCTTTGAGAAAATCCTTACTATTTTCTATAGAGGTTGAACCAGTTTACATTTCAACCAACAGTGTTTCAGTGTTCCCTTTTCCCTGCATCTGCACCAACATCTATTGCTTTTGATTTTTTAATAATGGCCATAATGGCAGGGTTAAAATGGTATCTCACTGTGGTTTTAATTTTCATTTTCGTGATGTTTAGTGATGTTGAGCATATTTTCATATGTTTGTTGGTCATTTGTCTCTCTTCTTTTGAAAACATATGTTCACGTCTTCTGCCCACTTTTTCCTGGGCTTATTTGTCTTTTTTGTGCTGATGTGTTTAAGTTCTTTGTAGATTCTGGGTATTAGCCCTTTGTCAAATGCATAGTTTACAAATATTTTCTCCCATACCATAGGTTGTCTATTTATTCTGTTGATTATTTGCTGTACAGAAGCTGTAAAGTCTAATTAAATCCCATTTATTTATTTATTTTATTTTATTTCAAAACATTAAAGGGGTACAAATGTTTTTGTTACATGTATAGATTTTTTAATGGTTGAGTCTGGGCTATAAGTGTTCCCATTACCCAAATAGTGTTCATTGTACCTATTAGGTAGGTTTTTGCCCCTCTCCTTCTTCTCCCCTCCCTCCTGCTTGATTTCCAATGACTTTTACTTCCTTCTGTGTACATGCGTGTCCATCGGTAAGTTCCAATTTATTAGAGAGTATATGTGGTATTTGTTTTGTCATTCTTGAGATACTTCACTTAGGAGAATGGTCTCCATTTCCATAGAGATTGTTGCAAAAGGCATTAATTCATCCTTTTTATGACTGAGTAATACTCCACAGTATACATATATCACATTTTGTTAATTCAGTCATGAATTGATGGGCACTTGGGTTGATTTCCCATCTTTGCAATTGTGAATTGTTCTTCAATAAACATTCTACTGCAGGTGTATTTTTTAACAAATGACTTCTTTTCCTTTGGGTAGATGCCTAGTAGTGGAATTACTGAACTGAATTGTAGGTCTACTTTTAGTCCTTTGCAAACTCTCCATATTGTTTTGCATAGAGGTTGTAGTAATTTTCAGTCCCACTAACAGTGTATAAACATTCCTTTCTCTCTGCATCCATGCCAGCATCTATTGGTTTTGGTATTTTTAATAAAAGCCATTCTAATAGGCCATTCTAACAGGGGTAAGTTGATGTCTTATTGTGGTTTGAATCTGTATTTCCATGATGATTAGTGACGTTGAGCATTTTTTCATTTGCATTTATTTTTATTATCAATTTTTAAACTAAGGATTCTCCACAAATTCAATCATTAGATTTTGAACATTCAAAGCTTTGTTAAAGATGTGATTTTGAATATTTAAATGATGACCAGAAATTCTTTTTTACTAAATTTCTTTTACTAAATATACTGGTAATTATTAGAATATTGAATATTGACTATTCAGAGAAACAATTTGACATTGAAATGCTTGACTGATTTCTTTCTCTTTCCTTAACAGATAAATAAATATATGCATAATGCTTACTTCATTCAAATAGTGCTCAATGCAAATTCCAGAACTGGAAACAGAAGTCACTTTGCTTTATTCTGTGCCACACATATTCCCAACTGTGACTGTAAAAGCTATAAATATATATGTAACAGCAGCTAAGACTTAGTAAAGAAAATTGCCACATTAAATTACATGAATCATTGAATGATTCCATTCAAAATGGTTATTAGGAGAACTATGCTGCAGTGGTTAGCCTATAAGTAAAGATAATAAGAGTGTATAAAATACTACCAGTTGACCCAAACATAATTCTGACCAGTTTATCAAATTATGTTCTTCATACCTGGAGACAAAAATAAACTGCAGAAATTTTCTCTCATTGTTTAATATTGGCCTAACATTCAACAGAGATTTAATAATAGCTGCCAAATTATACCCCCTAAAATAACTCATATTGTCTAGAAAAAGGAAGGAATTCATTTCATACAGGATTGGCTTTCCTACAGAAGATGATATTTCCTTATTCTACTTCTCTGGCACTGTAGGAAATATCATTTCAGGAAACTTTTAAATGACATCAGTAAACAAAAAATGTAACAATGCATATAGTTTTGTAATTTAACTGATAAAAGAGACTTCAAATGAATGCTGACATTTAAATATCCTTTTGTAACATTAGCTGCCCTTTATTTATACTCATATTAGGAAATAAAACAAGAATAGTAATAGGATGTGTATCAGACACCACTAATGTAGTGCCTTTGATCTCTCAGCCTCACTTGGTTTCTTGCTCCTCTTTCACTACTTGTGTAGAGACTTACTCTTGCTGATGTGCATATTTGTACAACTACTAGAGTGGTGGCTGGCTCTTCCTCTCATTTTCAAAAAATACATAAAGCACCAGGCCATAGGTCATTTTATCTAGCATCCATGGGGAGAGTTTGAGAAACCTGACCATATAACTTGGAATTAAAGAGTAGTAAAGTTTAACCAGTGAAGAAGAGAAAATGGGGGCTAAATACAAATAAATTGCCCCTCCCCCCATCCTTTCTCTATTGGCTATCAATGATGACAGTGATATCCTATGTGAACAATTGCTTGGTTATGTCTATGCTGAAGCAATTACCAATTTGGTCATATTCTGATTTCTGTGCCTTTCACTCTCATTGCCCTGGGGTTATGCCACCTAATATAGAATTAGCACTCTACCTTGCTTTAGCTAAGGGATACCACTGGTTGAAGATTGCTTCTTTTGCCAAGGGACTCAATCAACAAAAATCATCAGTTACAGACGTTTTAGCTTAAAGAGGATAATATTACTGTGGGACCTAAACTTGGAAACTGTGTCACAGTTTTCTTGACAGCCTCCAACATAGCTTGTTGGTTTGGACCCCATTCGCAGACTTCTGATTAGTAGCTTACCAAATATAAATAACCCAAATACAATACTCAAGTGTGGCTCATACTATCTCTAATGTACACAGCCCAGTAAGAAGCTGGATCTCCTTTTATGGTGGTCGGAGTAAACAGACTGCAATTGTTTTTTGACTATTAAAGAAATTGAGCATTATGAATCTTCTCACATAACCCCAAGAAATTTTACTTGGCTAGCAGTCCTCCGAATTTTGCTGGGGTTTCTTGACCATTCTTTCTGGTACAGGTATGATAACACTGAAGTCAGTTCCACTGAGACTGAGGCTTCAGACTTGCCAACCAGATGAATAGTATTCATATAGTGAACACTTTGCATACCAGAAGGCAAAGCTACTCATGCTAAATCCTGACACTCTCCCTGATGACAAATGGCAGGGATTTCAGTTATCCCTGTACCACTAACACTTCTCTCTATATACACTTTCCAAATGGGAAAAAAATATTATTTTTTGGCATTCGTGGGTCAGGGAGGTATAAGAATAAAACACACTAATTCTTACTACCTACTCAGAACTGGAACTGGTAACAGTGCATCAGGTTTGGGGAAGATAGTGTAGCCCTCAAGGGTAGGAATATTTAGAGTCACTTCTGTGTATCTGGAGATATGTGCATAGGCAATCAACAGAGAGAGTGGCAAAGAACCTCCCACAGGCACCATCAGGCATTTAGAACATAATACAAAGGGAAAGCAAAGCCGAAAAGGAAATATACACAGTGAACAGACCTGAAATAGCCCTTGGGGACTCCAAGGAACAATGACAAGGTTAATTGCAGTGTGCTTGAAGATTTTACCCTAAATGCTACTGTCAAGAGCCAGTTAGATCAATCTGTTTTGTAATCAGTGATTTCATCACAAGCAGCACATTCTGAAAAACCTTTGAAAGAAAAATTGAGTGTAATGATGTGATCAAATTCCAAATATTAATGGGTGGATAAAGTGAGGATAAAAATACTGTTCTCCCCAATTTGAATAAGGCAAGAGACCTATAATCATGGTTGAGAATCAGTCAAGAGCAGCAATCGAGCCACAGGATAATGCATAAGAAGCAAGAATGATAGATGTAGGATATTACTCATTGTCTGACAATCAATGAAGAATAAATTGTAATCTATGTTAAAAGACTGCTTTCATTGATCAGCCAATCCTTGTCCGCAAGTTGAGTTATGGATAATGTCAGTTGCTGTTGTTCTGTTGCCAGATTGCAAGCCCACCTGGTTCCACAGGTTGTCAGAAAAAGCAACTCATCTTTCTTTACACAAATGATAGACAGGGTATAGAAATTGCAAAGCCTAACAGGACGGATGGCACCACTGAGACTGGGAACAGCATGTTGTGTAATACTGTCCAGCAACC
The DNA here is from genome assembly GCA_963575035.1 of Avahi laniger. NCBI lineage: Eukaryota > Metazoa > Chordata > Mammalia > Primates > Indriidae > Avahi > Avahi laniger. Next base: position 16,648 of record CAUYSK010020038.1, on the reverse strand, counting down.
TGCAGGAAAAATGAAAATGCACTATGCCTTGCAACCACTTAAAAGACAAAGAACATTTTTTACACTTAACAAAAATAAAACCATGGACTCATACGTGTTCTCTGACCCCATACAGAAAAGCCTAAGAAAAATAATTATGTTTTTAATGAACTTAATCTCACTTTACATGATCACACACTTATTGTCTTTCCATAATTTAAGAGCAAAGACATCGTTTATAATCTAAACACAATATTTATTATTACATCTTTTTAAAATTTTATTGTAGCTAGACATAATCGAACATCATTTTCCAAAGAGTTAATAAACCATCTAGCAACAGTTAATTAAATATTCTTTGCCCATTTTTCATAATTGCATATTGACTATGTAATATAATATTCTAGAAGATCTACACACATACCTAAACAAGAAAACACACACACACTCATATGATCACACACATATATACACATGCTTATTTTTCTATTTCTTCTGGTTTCATTGATCTAATTCAACATTATAGTCCCAGTTTTCTTTTTAAGCCATTATAGAGAGATCTGTCATTTAGCTATTTAGAATTATGAACCTTATTACTCAGTATGTTTTAAAAATATTTTTATCTTCCTGATATCACTGAATTATAAAATTATTTTTAAAGTTTCTTTTGGATTACATCATTTGTATATGTATAATTTTAATTGATACTTTTACAGTGTTTATTCTTACAGTCTGATAACACGATAGGCTTTTCTGTTAATTTTTTATTCTCCTCATTCTAATTAGTATTATTATCTATACTAAAATGTGTATGTAAGTATTTTAAATTTTTTGTCACTATGAATAAAGTCTTATTTTTTTTCTATTTCAGTTTCTTACTGGATACTGCAAATATTTAGTCATTTAAATTTTTCTATATTTACCTATTGACTGCTGACTTTACTCATTTCTCATGCTCTTAAATAACTTTTTTCCCAAGCCATTTTCTTAAATTACCTAGGCAATTATGTTATGTACAAAACAGGGGTTTTGTCATTTTCAGTCATAAATCCAGATTCTTTAAGGAGTATATTAGCTAGAACTGTCAGTGTCTATAATTGTATCTGACATACAGTAATCTGATAATTATTTATTGAATGAATGATCAATGTTAAATTACAGTATGTAGAGTGGTAACTTTTTAAAAATTTAATGTAAATTTCTGCAGTGCTAAGTCATATCTTCCATATATACAAGTATTTTTATTCTTGCCATTAGGACTACCTATATAAAAATAGGAATAGATACTAAAATTATCTATTTCTATAAGTATTTTTTTCATTTAACATAGCATGCATTTTATTAACATATGTTCTAAATGGAAATTTCTTTCTAAGAACTTCTATTTCCTTTAATGAGTGGCGATGAATTCCCCTTCACCATCATTCTGCTTTTATCATAAAATTATCATTCTTCACCCCATTTCTGAAACCAAAGATTAGGTTTTAGGGATTAATAGTCTGGAGCCACAAGAAGAGGGATAGTGAGGATAGTGAGAAAGGAAGTACTTAAGAGAAGTCCTGTGAAGGATCTGAGCTCTGGTCTCCTACTATGATATTTTAAGTAACTTGCTTATGTATTTAAATCTGCCATAGGGGGTGTATTTTATTCCAAGATGTTGGATATGCCTGAGTGTCACATTTTATATACCTAGTCATTTGTGAAAGTTAAGGTCTTAGGCTTCTTCTGAGGAAAAAGAATTGGTCCTAATTGCTCACATCTCTCATTTCACCTGTTTTTCTGTATTTCTTATTAATTTTATTTTAAAGAGGAAAAAATAAGGAGATACTGAAACTGCACTTTTTAAGTTCCGATCAGACTGCACTGCTGTTTAGCAGAGTGATTGAGTTTCACTCATGTCAGTTGGGCATGCACTTATGATATGAATCACTAGGTTTATTGTATTATGATCGTGGAATGTTTATTGTATTATGATCATGGAATGTGACCAGTTCTTTCACCACCTTTATGGATTTAGTGAATTTTATTTCAGAAAGAACATAGAAATTTTATAAGGTTATACAACTTGGGTAACCAACTGTCCAACAGAGGTATTTTGTTTTGGCAGTACAATGTTTTTCTTTCTTCTTTTCCCTCATCTGAGACCTTTAGAGGGTCTCACTTCTCCTTTAACCATGGTCCTCGCAGTTTCTATTGCTCTAAACAATATAGCTTCATACACCTACTTTACCTATCTAGTCCCAGAATGCACGGAGATTTATCACATCCATTCTATATATTTTTACTTGCTTCTTTATTTGTGGTGGTTGAAGTCAAATTATCAAAGAATGGCATTATTGTGTTCCTGTTGTTTTTTGCCTTTAGTTCTAAATTGTTTACTTTCATATATTTTGTGCTCTTACTAAGTGCTGAAGGATTTATGTTTAATTGATGTTCAGTATGTTCTCTATATTTTATCTATCAAAGTGGTCTTTTTCCTTTGCATATTGATTTGTGTAGAATTTTTAAATTATTTATTAATATTATAAACATTGCCTTTATTTTAATTATATCTTTTTTCTTGTTTTTATTGTATATATTCAAGGTATACAACATGATGTTTTGATAAACATATACATAATGAAGTGATTACTACAGTTAACTAAGCTAGCATATCCACCATCTTACATAATTAATTTTCTTTTCTTTTTTTTTTTGTAGTGAATTTCCAGTAGAAAATATTATTAGCTATAGTCCTCATGCTGTATGTTAGATTTATAGAATTATTCACCTGAGCCTATAATGGGAGCAGCAGCTTTGGAGATCTTCAAATGCTTTCAAGGTCATATTTTTTTGTCTTAATAATTAGCACTTGGTTTCTGCACATCCATGCTAATCTACTTATCAGTCACTTGGCCATACCCCTGGTGTTTTCTCCTGAATATGTTTTCTTACTTTTTTACAGACAGGGAATTTTTCAACCCTTCAAGTTCTGTTTCCCTTTTGAGTGTAAATTGCATCTTTACTTCATTCTCTCTTCTCACATTTGCTATAAGCAGTCAAGAGAAGCCAAGTCACACTCTCAACATTTTACTTAAATATTCCTTCTGACAAACATCTTAGTTCATCACTCACAAGTTGTACCTTCCATAAAGCACTAGGAGAGAAACAGAATTCAGCCAATTGCTTTGTCACTTTATAACAGGGATGATTCCAGTTTCTGATACCTTGTTCTTCACTTCCATCTGAAACCTCATCAGAATGACTTTTCCTGTTCATATTTCCACCACCATTCTGATCACAACCACTTAAGTAATTTCTCAGCGGATTCAGATTTTCTCTACAACTCTTCTCTGCTTTTGAGCCCTCACCAGAATTGTTCTTAATGCTCCATTCATGGCAGATAGGCTTTTTCTAGCATTCACTTCCAGAATCTTCTGCCTCTACCCATTAATCAGTTCCAAAGCTGCTTCTACATTTTTAGATATTTGTTATAGCGACACCCCAATTATCAGTACCAATTTCTGTCTTAGTGTGTTTGTGCCACTATAACAAAATACCTTATATTGGGTAATTTATAAATAATAGAATTTTTTTCTTACAGTTCAGGAGGCTGGTAGGTCCAAAAGTAAGGTGCTGGCAGATTGGTGACTGGTGAAGGCTTGCTTTCAGCTTCCAGGATAGTGCCTTGCTGTTGCATCCTCACATCGAGGCAGGGGAAGGGACAAAAAGCTCTCTAAAGCTTCTCTTATAAGGATATTAATCCCATTTGTGAGGGTTCCGCTCTCATGAACTTTTAAATATTCTATTGTGTACATGTGCCTGTGTACATGTATATATTTACATGCAAAAATCTAATTTAAATAATTCAATGTCAAAAAAATTGCTGTAGAATATGTCTTTAGAAAAGTGTACAGATATCAGAAGATACACAAATGTCAAATAAGTATTTAAATTGACAATCAACATTGGTACTTGTGAGTAAAATGTAAGTGTACATGTATACAAAATTCCATAGAATAATATAGTCAAAAGAGTGAAATAATTTTATATTTAGTAATATACTAACAGGAAACATGTGGAAACTTCAAAATTACACATATTTTTTAATATCTAATATTGTGATTTTTTAGAAAATTAGGGGAAATTGCTCTTCATTCTTATTTATTATCTCTGGCTTTCTATACTTTAGTTGGTTTTCATCATATATTATAGAAATACCATACATTATTCAATAGAAATATATGCTTATAATGCAACCTTGGTAATTTAGAAAGCCTTAGGATGCTTTTAATACTTGGTAATATGAAAAACCCTAATAAAAACACTTCATATAATAATAATAACTATAAAATGCATATTTAATGTTTCTGATATACAAAATGATTGATTTCATTTCTGATTTTGTATCCAGTGTCATTGGTAATTTTTTAAATGAATTTTCATATTTTAGTTATAGATATTTTAAGTTGTTCTAGTTTTGTTGATTGGAAAACTTAATATTATAGAGATACCAATTTTCTTCTCCAAATTGAATTATGAGTTTACTATAATCACAACTCTAAGTAGATTTTTGTAGATATTGGCAAGCTGATTCTAATTTTTTATTTGCTTTAAAAAGCCAAGGTAACCATAAAGAAAAAAGAAAGCTGTGGGATTTATACCAAGAGATATCAAGATTTATTATCAAGCAAGTAAAATTAGGACAGTATGCTATTTGTTCAAGTGTAGACAAATGGAGCAATGATTCAAAATAGAGAATCCAGAAATGTAGCTACTAATATATAGGTTTTTGTGTTTTGACAGAGTTGCCAATGCAATTTAATGAGAAATAAAACAGCTTATCAATAAGTGGGGCTAGTGCAATTTGGATTTCATCTTCAAAATAATGTATCTGGATCTCTACCTAACATCATATACAAAAATCAATTCCAAGTGGATGGCAGATGTACATGTGAAAACTATAACAATAAATATATTTTTGTCTACAAGCAAGAAACATGTCTTTAACAAGATAAAAATAGTTTAAAAATGAAAAAACATGTGTACCATATTAAAGTTAGGAACATGAAAACATAGCATTAATAAGGCCAACATGTAAATTACATAGTTAGAGGACATATTTGAAACATATAATTGACAAAGGACTCATATTCAGAACATACAGAGTTTGTAAATCAAAGAGTAAATGATTAGACAATATAATCAGAAAATGGCAAAAAAAATTGTCACTTCACAAAAGCAGATATACAAATGTCAAATAAATATTTAAAATGACAACAAAAATTGATACTTACGAATAAAATGCAAGTTAAATTGGCAATGACATAACAGTATATTCCTACCATACTGAAATGAAAAATATTTTCTGATTGTCTTCTCTGTATTAGAATTATATACATCTATTAAACTTGCCACGTGATTATTGCCATACTTCACATTAGGGTAGGTAGAGCTTTGCCTACCCTAGGCAATTGATTTTTGGCCTGCTCATATTACTTCTTTTGCCCACAGAATGTGTGAAGAAGTGACAGTATGCTAATTCTGGTCAGAAGACGTAAGAGACATTGCAAGGTTCTTACTTGCTCGTCTTGTGATCCTTTGATTCATTACGATCTAAGGAGAATGAAGACATATAAAACAAAACCGAACGAAAAATTCAGCCTGAAGCAAAGCCTCACCAGCTGACCCACAGACCTGTGAGCAAGAAAAGCAAATGGTTGTTCCTGTAAACCACTGACAATATGCAGCAATATCTGAATAACAAGAAATGGCAATGCTGGAGAGCTTTGGGAACTTTCATTTATTACTGGTGGAAAAGTAATTTATTCTAGCAACTTTAGAAACGATTTGCCTCCAGATAGAGAGAGAGATCCTAAAGCTCAAAAAAAAAAAAAAAAAAAGACCACACCTAGTATGATACTCAACAAAAATGTACCCATTTGTACACCAAAAGACAGGATTGAAAATGTTAATAACAGAATCTTTCTAATAGACAAAAACTGATAACAATTTGGATGTTCATCAATACTAAAATGTATAGAGAAATCATGATATATTCACTCAGTGGGACAATATCCATAAACAAAAATAAAGGACCTATGTTGCATGTAATAGAATGAATCTTAAACATAATGTTGAATAAGAGAAACAAGAGATGCATATGATTCTGTTTACATAAATTTAGAAACAGTCCAGATTAATCTACAGTGATGGAAGTAAAGATAGTGGTTATTTAAAGCTGGGAGTAAAAAGTGGATGGGGACATGAAGGAGGCTTTTGTAGAGCCCACAATATTCTATTTCTTCATCTGAATGGAAAATACATAAATCAGTTTACTATATAAAAATTTAGTGAACTGAAACTTTATGATTTGTGCCTTTTTTGTGTGTGTATTACTTTTAAAGAATCTACTAAAAAATAGAGATGTTCAGCCTTTACAGTCACACTTATTTTTTAAAGAGATTTTATGACTGTCTAAAAGTGGAAGAATGCTCGATTTTAAGATACTTTCTTTTAAATCAAAAAAGATATTTGGAGCATGTCTGTGTGTGTATGGGTGTATTTGTTCATGCGGTTTCTGTCATTAACGACAATGACACACAGGATGCGGGACTGGATTGAGAAAAGCCAAGTTCAAAATGCAAACCTTCCATACAAATTCTCAAATTTCAGACTAAATATGTGGTTCCAGCTGACAGGGTAAAGACTTCCTTCGCTCCGTCTCCTGTGTCTCTAAATTGTCACATCATAAGTAAATCCCAGAGATAGTGATATTGACCTCTTTACACTGTGCACGCTGCTTCTGCTTTGTCTGATTGCACATCGTCTTAGAGGCTCTGCTCTGTTTTTTCAAAGGAAATCACAATCTTATGAGTGTTAGCCATTGAGTACTTAATGCATTTCTGGCCACCACTGTGCTGGAAACCACGATTACAATTACGGAGATTTCTGCAGTAGAATGGTAAACAAATCAACCCAGCATTGTTTCTACTATCTTGTTTTCTCCTTGGAGTCATCATCAGACAATTTTTTTTTCTCATTGAAGCAAAACAGTGATAATATAATAACAATAGTAGTTATGATAATGTTTAAAACAATAATTTACTACTCTTTTTTAAAATTAACCAAAGGTAATCCTCAGAACACCTCATTTCAATCCAGGTTTTATTACCTTCTCATTAGGAATAATAGTACAGTACTTCCCCCTTATCCATTGGGGATATGTTTCAAGATTTCCAGTGGCAGACTGAAACCACAGATAGTACTGAACCTTATATAAACTATGTTTTTTTCCCCTATGCATATATACCTATAACAAACTTTCACATTTTCACTTAAAGGAAACACTTTATGGCTTCTCTTTGGCATATTTGACTTTTCAGTACCACTACTCTTACACTTTGAGGCCATTATTAAGTAAAATAAAGGCAAGTTGAACACAAGCACTGGAATACAATGACAGTTGGTCTGATAACCACTTAGGGGGCTACTATGTGATGAGTGGGCAGATAGAGTATTCAGTATGGAAACTGCTGAACAGAGGGATGATTCAAGTTATAGGTTGGACAGAGCAGGACAATGTGTGATTTCATCATGTTACTCAGAAGGACACACAATTTAAAACTTATAAATTATTTATTTCTCAAATTTTCCATTTAATATTTTTGGACTGCAGCTGATTGTACGTAAATGAAATTTTGGAAAGTCAAATTGCAAATAAGCAGAGGGGAACAACTGTATATACATATATCATACACATTATATTTCCAACTTTACTGTGTACTTTTCCAAGTAGAATAAGAATTTTCCCCTAAATTTTTGTTAATTTAAGACTTATCAAAAAGGAAGCATTGTTTATTCTATGGAAATCTAGCACAATGTTCTATTCTTCCCTTTTTTTTTTCTTTATATATCCCACAAAAGTTTCATCTGGAGATTCACAATTCTTTATTTAATGACATAGCTTGTGGGGAGTTAGCTACTCTCCCAGCAAAAAATCGGGTCCCTTAGGTAGGGGTCGTTGCAAAGAATAAGAAAATAATAGAAAATGGAAAATAATAGAAATAAAAGAATACACAGAGATGAAGGCATAATTTTATAGATTTATAAAGATAAAAGGCAAAGCAGGGATACTCAGGGGTCCTTAATATATCCCCATCAATAGTAAGGCCCCCAGTGAAGTTTTGCACGGGTATTTAAAGGTACAGTGATCAGTTGCCAGGGGTAACAAGTTTACATAATAACGGGTAGTTCATTTTAGGTTAAAAGTATTTCAAAAGGCTTCTTTGGATCCCTTAACTAACTCTATCTACATGAACAAATGGTTACAAAATCTTTCAAAGACTAACTTCTAAGTTCTAAGATAAAGCTATCACTTAACAGAAGGGTTAAACAGAGATATAGTGGCTCCATATTTCTTTATCTAGTTATTGTGGATGGAGACGGGTAGTCAGAAGTCCAGCAGGAACTGTCCCTTGGGCTAATTGTTTTTAGCCACAGGTGTCTGTCTCTCGGGCAGGCACTCTTTGATCAGCTCTCAGCCTGTGGCTCCTTGGAGACCTGCTTTGTCGTTCAAAGCAGGTGAGAACCACAGGTCTGAGACTGCAGCATCACCTTGGAAAACAGCTGCCACTGACCTTTGAGATTTCCTCCTGAGGTGAAGCAGTTTTTGATATACAAACTAACACGTTCACATATTCCTTCAGGGCAAAGCCCTGCAAAACTCCTGAGACCATTTCTGTCTCTAATATAGTTATATTAATTTATGGAGTGACAATAGGTGAACTGAAAATGACAACAACAAAACATTTAATAAGCATGGGCAATCTCTCATACATTTTTGCAATAAACTTAATTTTAATAGTAATCATCTACAACAGTTAAATATTTTATTCATCTTACACATAGAAACTTATATGGAGGCAACATAGCACATATAAAATGTATTTATTTTGGAGAGAAATAATTGAATTCAACATTTAAAGCCTTCTTACATGATATTTACAAGTTAGGAGAGAGAATTTAACTGTTCTTATGTTCAGTTAAATGTGCACATGCACACCTAATAAGAATACTTAAATTTTGTATTTGTTTTGATAATCGAACAAAATAGCATTAAGACTAGCACCCAATGAAACATCAATAAATATTAAATCCATTCCCTTTCAACTTCAGAGAGATTAATAATTTCCAGAAAGTAAAAAAAAAAAAAATCTAGTTAATGGCAAAACCATGTTTCAAACTCAAATTTTTCAGACTCTGAAGATTGTAATTTTTGCTCTTTATACAGAGAGATTTTAAGCAGGATTTTATGAAAATATTATAACACTCTAGAAAACAGGACAGATTTTTCTACCAAAGATTCTTGATGTGCTTATCAGATTTTATAAAACAATATGTTATCCTCACATTGTTTTATGACCAGGACTGGTAAAAGAATTGCAGCAACCCTCTAGCCAGGTCTAAAGTTCATATATGTTCAAACTAACATTGTATGTAATATTTGTCATTAAAATGACTGAAACATTAGCTGTGTAGTATGTATGAAGTAACAATAAAGGCTAAAACAAATAGAAACTCTGAATGCCAACTGCCACTCAAAATACAAATGTAGTAATAAATAAATGTAATTAAAGCTAAAATCATTCTCTGTTTTGATATAGAGAATGCAAAAAAAAATAGCAATAGATAAATCAAGAAGAAAGATTTCTCAGGCTTCTTTCTTAGAGAACTAAAAAATACTAGTTTTGTTCTACTGAGGCTGTAGCCTGACAAAATGGTGACAGCCCTGCCACCTACTCCTTTTTTCTCTAAAATCATTAAGAATCACAAAGATGGTGAAGGTGATGACAACAAGCAACAACTCAAAAAAAAAAAGGTTACTGTTGGGTTTTATTGTGTAAAGAGACTTAGGGCATCAAATTATTCAGTATTTTATAACATATATCTAAAGATATCTGGGAGGAACTAGATTTATTTTTGCATGAAATAATATATCTTATGCATACTGTCTTCAAAGTGTGTGTGTGTGTGTGTGTGTGTGTGTATCTATACATAGGATTAATAACATCTAAATATTTTTTAAATTTGTAAGGTTCAAACAACCTTTAATCTTATGTTTTTTCTCAGTTGATGCATAACAAAAATACAATTATCATGTAGAATAACAAACATATTTTAACATTAAATAAATAATCTAGACAACTCACTTCATCGTAGCTGATATGATAATACAGATCATGCCTCCATAGATAATAATTATGAATTCTGAACAGCAGAACAAAGCATAAAACCTACTTAGAGACACTAGAGAATAAATAAAAGCAGGCAGAGCTGATAATTGGAAGAGGAAAAAAAAAGATACTGGGTACGTTTTCAAGATCTTAGCATGAGATTATACCCCTACCTCTGCCATGTGTGACAATTAAAACTCAGAGAAAAAAAACTACAGTTTTTTGGTAGATTGAGGATCCAGAGGATAGAGTTCATAGAAACTATAGATATTGAATAATGAGGTGAGGAAATTCTAGAAAAGAGGGAAATAGAATAAAAGAGAGAGAAAGAGAGAGAGAGGAGGAAGAAAGGAGAGAGGGCCAGAGAGAAGGAACTAAAGTTAATATGAGTAAACTCCATCCAAGTATCCACTGAATCCTGAACCATCAATTCACCGGGCAAACTCTAAGCCGCCAATTGGATCATCTAAGAACTGAAAAAGATTTGGACTATCACTTTCTACAAAAGAAATAGAGTTTGCAGTTTGAAGTCATCCTCTTCAGATTCATATAAAAGAATCCAAAATTTTTACATTTTGTACATTAATGTATGTATTAATATTTATACTTCAGTCCTTACAACCATCAAATCTCAATGGTAGGGAAATTATGCTCTACTAACAATGTAACCTCATGTGTGAATCCAGTCTCCCCAGATGTATGCATAGTTTGCCCAAAGTCATTTATCCAAAGTTTCCCCATCATCTGAATAGTTCTAGAATATTGGCCAACACTTATCTTATGGTATAATGTAGTACTCAATCTTTCGATGTCTTCATTCCTGAAAAGGAGATCTCTACCTTGCTCACAATTGATGCTCTTCATCCCAGTCTTTTCCTCAGTTAAGCATCTGCTCTACTAGGCAGACCATTAGCATATTCTCTGAAATTTTAATGTCTTGAATGTCTTCCTAGTCCCATTCCTAAGGAATATGGGGTAACTGGAGTACAGTGAGCGGTTAACTAACCTCATAGTAATCTTTCTATTTTGCATATTGGAAAGATGTTAGCATGTGTATTGGCTTATCTGGGACATTCTCATCTTTCAAAGAAGAGACAATACAGAGTAGGAGTTAAAAGCAATGATTCTAGAGCCAGGCTACCTACATTAAAATCCTGGCTTAACTCTTAGAGGATGTGAGAACTTGGGTAATTGCTTACTTAATCTCTGAGCTGGTCACAGTTTTCTCACCTGAAAAACAGAAATGATAGTATTAGTAATACTGACCAAGACAGCCTTGGCATCCCCCTCAGCTTCACTAAACTTTAGATAGGTTTCTTCCTGACTATGGGGCCCCTGACATCCGTTTTCTTAAACCATTTACTTTACAAAATCTGTAGTCATAAATTCTTTCTCTGCTTGTTTGAGATATAAACCATCAACAACCCAGGAATGTCTTTCCTGGAGGAACTGGGAGCCATCTCTTTGGAATGTGTCAAGAAAGATAGAACTACGATCTCTTAGTCTCTGTGGGAGGGTAAGATTCTGACTTCAATAAGTTACAATTAGCAAACAGAGATGGCCTCATCACATTAACCAGCTTGGACCTTAACTTCCTGTAGTACATTGCCATTAGCTCACTTCAGTGTTTAAAATTGCTCCCACCCTTTATTTCGGTGAAGACTAATTCAATTTCCCTGAATTCTCCCTTATTAAAATACTCTCTCCCTTTTCCCTTACTGCGATAGTCTTCAACAAAGTCTTCCTTGTCATTTATAGCAAGTGTCTGGTGCAATTTTTCTTTAACAGTTCCCACATTGTAGGTTTGCTGTGAGAAAATAAAAGCTAAAAAATAATAATAATAAAAAAAAGAATTTGAATGTATTCACCACATAATTAGTCTCATGAGGAAATTATGGTGAAGAAGAGAAAAGAAAATAAGAAGGGGGAAGAAATTAGGAAGAAGAGGATGAAAAAAGATGAGAAAAAAGAAAGAAGAAAGATTAATAACAATAATACATTTTTCTGGCAAGTGTTCAGAACTCTTCTGTCTGTAATGATAATATGAACACCAACTTGGGTTTTTAAAAACTTCGCTTATTTTAAATTTGATTTTTGAGTGTTGCATTAACCAGCTTCTATATCTGTAGAAGACAACATCTTCTTGGATTATCGGAAACATATTTAGAGATTAGAAACTAAATTGTATACTCTCCCACTGATACGTGGCAGCCCCAAACCCCAGTACCTCAGCATGTGGCTGTATTTAGAGATCAGGTCTTTCAAGTGGTAACTGAGTAAAGATGAGGTTGTTAGAGTGAGACCTAATCCAATCTGACTGATGCTGCTAGAGGAAGAGGAGATTGGAACAGACCTGAGAGACACCGCGGATGCAGATGAAATATCATGTGAGGACACATTTAGAAGCCGGTCATCTGTAAGCCAAGGAGAGAGGCCTCAGGAGGAACCAAAGCTGCAAATTTCTTGGACTTCAAGCCTGAAGAATTGTGAGAAATAAATTTCTGTTTCTTAAGCCACCCAGTCCATGGTATTTTGCTATGGCAGCCCTAGCAAACTAACACACTTGGGTTCAAATCTACTTGCTGAGATTTGCTAAAAATATTAGTAAACTCACTTCCTAACTTTGTTTCCCCTAGAAAAGAAAGAAAATACTATTTACTATGTTAAAATACTAATTAAATCAGATAAGTTGTAGTGAAATAATAGGTATTGCTATCATCAACATTTTTAACATTTAAAATGTTAACATTTTGAATATACAAATTAGTGAAAAAAGTCCCAGGTTCAACAAATTGCTCTGAATTGCAAAAGCAGTACTTACGGTTTTTTTTTTACCTGAAAAAAAAAAATAAATTTTAAAATTTCAAATACAATTTCAGATGTTGAACAAAGCACTTCTTTACCCATGTTGTACTATGAAACATTGAATTTGCATGTGAAAGTAATACTCTTTTCTAAAAAGGCTATCAAATAGCACAAGATGCTTCTTCACACTGTCAACCCAAACTATAATATCAATGAGGACATCTGAATAGTGCTATTATTATAAACTGAAAAAAATTATCTTGAATTTATAATTGATAAGCAGAATATAGAAAGACAAAGAGGTTTATAATCAAAGAGGACTTACTTTAAAATCTTCTAGGGGAAACAACAAAAAATGTCTGATAGACACTATAGAAACTGTTCCATATGGTGCTAGATGAGAAGCATGTTAGGATTCTGGATTCTTATACTCTGGAGTGAGACAGACATAAATTTGACTGATGCTTCCTACTTACTCTATAACCCTGTGTGTATCACATCAACTCTATATGATTCAGATGCCTTACATATCAAATGGAAATCACTAAAAATAGAATATATATCATAGGACCAATGTAAAATTATATAAAACAATCCAGGTAAATATTCAGTAGAGTGCTGGGTATCTTGAAAAAACAGTCTTAGTCACTGGGTAAAGAAGAAAAATTTCAAAATTATAGAACTAGTAGGATTATTTACTGAAATTTACCAAGCCGTTAATCACAGCGCTCTGTCAGTTCTAATCAGTTGAAGCCCAGAGGCAATGCTAGAGTTACATGAATTGACGCCACCTGGTGGAAAACCTTTCTTCAACTGTGATCCCCTGAATAGGCCCATAACATATCCATCAAATATTTTCAATTCCTCATTTCCCCAGAGTAAAATACTTAAACATTAGGAAGTTTTTGCTTATTTATTCAGAAAATTGAGTGGGAAGAGAAAATATTTATAAAGAAAACATTTTCTCTTCTGTGCTAGATCTTTCACATAGTTTATTTTATTTAACCTTTTGATCTCTCAAGATTAGCTTTAAGTCTATTGGATGACAAACTCTCTTATTAGAATAATAAGCAAAGTAAAATGAATTGCCATTTTCCCCCCAAATTTTCACTTATGTATCTTGCTTCTGATTCTGGGTAGCTGCATTTATACATGCTTTCTCAATCAATACTTATAATGAAGATATATGATCCTTAGTTTTAAGGTAACAAATAAACATTTGATTTTTTAACCTTTATTGTAGCATAATTGAGATACAAAAATTGCACATGTTTAATGTATACATTCTGATGAGTTTGCACACATGCATACACCTAAGATATCACGACCACAAAGTAATAAGTGTATCCATCACTTCCAAAAATTTCTTTGCATTCTTGTGTACGTGCAGTAAAGGGATTTCATTTTTGAGTTTTTAAATTTTCGATGATAAGAACACTTAATATGAGATTTATTCTTTTAATATATTTTAAAATGCACAATACAGTATAGTTGACTATTGGTACTATATCGTATAGCAAATCTCTAGAACTTATTCATTTGCATAACTGAAATGTTACACTCATTTCCCTCTCTGCCTGCCCCTGACAACCACCATCCATTCTCTGATGCTGTGAGTTTGACTATTTTAGATACTTCATATAGGTGGAATTATGCAGTATTTGTTCTTCCGTGACCAGTTTATTTCACTTATTGTAGTGTCCTCTAGGTTCACCCATGTTGTTGCAAATGATAGGATTTCTTTATGTAAGGATAAATAATATTCCTCTGTATTCCAAATATACCACATTTTCTTTATCCATCGATTTGTTGATGGACATTCAGTTTGATTCTGTATCTCGGCTATTATGAATAACACTACCTAAACATGGGGGTGCCGATATCTCTTTGAGATCCAGATATCAATTAGTTTAGATACATACCAAAAATGAGACTGTTGGATCATATAGGAGGTTTATTTTTAATTTTTTGAGGAGCTTCCACTCTGTTTTCCATAGTCACTACAGCATTCTACATTCTTACCAACCATCAACAGTACGTAAGGGTTTCTTTTTCTCCACCTCTTTGCCAACATTTTTTTTATTATTTCAAAATATTACCGGGGTATAAATGTTTTTGGTTACATGGATGGATCACTTTTGTTATGCTTGAGTCAGGGTTATAAGTGTGCCCATCACCCAGAGTGTGTTCATTGTATCTGTTAGGTAGGTTTTCACCTATCCCCTTCTCCCCTCAACACCCTGCCTGATTTCCACTGATTCCTTTGTTCGTTTGTTTTTGTTTTATAATAGCCATCCTGCCAGGAATGAGGCGATATCTCATTGTGGTTATGATCCACACTTCCCTGATGCTTTGTGATATGGAGCACCCTTTCGTATGCCATTGGCCATTTGTATGTCTTCTGCAGAGAAATATCTATTCAAGTCCTTTGACCCTCTTTTAACTTGTTATTTGTTTTTGCTTGTTTGTTTGGTTTTGTGTGCTTTTGAGCTGTAGAAGATTCTTATATATTTTGATATTAACCTTTTGCAGATAGATAATTTGCAAATATTTTATTCTTTTCCATAAGTTGCCTTTTTACTTTGTTGATTGTTTCCTTTGCTGTGAAAGAGATTTTTGGTTTGATGTAGTATCATGTTTATTTGTGCTTTTGCTTCCTGTGCTTTTGGTGTCAAATCCAGGAAATCATTGCCAAGAACAATGGCAAGAAGTTATTCTCCTGTGTTTTAATCAAGGAGTTCTACAGTTTTAAGTATTGCATTTAAGTCTTTCATTCATAATAAAAGGCAAACATTTCCTAAGGTCCTGGGTGTACTAAGTCTCTCCCTCCTAAGAACTTAACCCACGTCTGCTTGTTCTTTGTTAATGTTCTCTTGAACAGTCACACAGTCAGCACACGAGAATTATTAAAGCCCACGGCACTGCTACTATGTAAATCAAACATCTCTACCTCCTGCTTTATTTTGCAAAATATAACCATGATTACTCCTCTTTTCCTGGATTCTTATTGTTTGTTTACTTAGCTGAGGATGGTCAGCTTATTGCTCTCTTTCTCTTTTATAGCATTCTGTAGTGATAGCATGCAAATTTCTCACATAGATTAATTTCTTACATATGGGTATCCTAGTGTAGCAGAAAGAAATGTCATTGTCATTCTTTTTAGGAGACAAATGAAACAAAAACAGAATCAGCAGGAAAACAACAATTTTCAGCAGCTTGTGGCTTCTTACACTGAGACTTTAAATTGAGAATGCTGAGGACAGGATGATTTGGGGAAAGAATGCTCAAGTTGTTTCACTGAAGTTCAGGAATGCAGTATTTTACCCATTAATTTTAAGGAAATAATGTTAAGAAAAAGTAAAGCCTAGTAAAAAGAACACCCGTACAAAGACTATATGATCTTACATAGTTACCATATGCAACATTGGCTCGCCTATTGGCTTTCTAGTATTTTGATTGAAATCATTTTGCATTTGGGTAAAATTAAAATATCTCTACTCATAAATATTTCTGGGTTAAAAAATCTGTATATTATTTATGCTAAGAAAAAATAGAATGATTAAGAAATAAAGAAAAATGATACAAATCTTCAGAAATGAATGAGCAGTCATTCTGATACACTGGTGAATAAAATTAAAATTAGTAAAATA
>CAUYSK010020037.1:0-20150 GCA_963575035.1 Avahi laniger | reverse complement strand
AGTGCAGTGGTATCATCACAGCTCACTGCAGCCTCCAACTTCTGGGCTCAAGCGATCCTCCTGCCTTAGCCTCCTGAGTAGCTGGGACTACAGGCATGTGCCACCATGCCCGGCTAATTTTTTCTATATATTTTTAGTTATCCAGATTATTTCTTTCTATTTTTTAGTAGAGATGGGGTCTCGCTGTTGCTCAGGCTGGTCTCCAACTCCTGAGCTCAAACAGTCCGCCTGCCTCGGCCTCCCAGAGTGCTAGGATTACAGGCGTGAGCCACCGCGGCTAGCCCTGGCCAATTTTTCTATTTTTTTTTTTTTTTTAGCAGAGACAGGGTCTTGCTGTTACTCAGGGTGGTCTCCAACTACTGACCTCAAGCGATCCTCCCACCTCAGCCTCCCAGAGTGCTAGGATTGCAGGCGTGAGCCACCACACCTAGTCCCCATTCACGATGTCGTGCAACCATCACCACCCTCCATTTCTAGAACCTTCTCATCTTCCCAAACTGAAGCTCTGTCCCCATGAAACACTCACTCCCCACCCCCTCTCCCCAGCCCCTGGCACCTGCCATTCTCCTTCCTGTCTCTGTGGCTCTGATGCCTCTAGGGACTGCCTGTGAGTGGAATCACACAGGATGTGTCCTTCTGTGTCTGGCTTCCGTCACTGAGCACCATGTCCTCAGGGTTCGTCCGTGTTGGAGCAGGTGTCAGTTTCCTTCCGTTTTAGGGCTGAATAGTATTCTACTGCATGTACAGATCCCATTGTGTTGATAGGCACTTGGGCTGTATATACATATTTTCCCCCTAATATTTCTGTCTTGGAAGACACGCGAAATCCTTTGCATGGAGTCACAAGCATCTTACTACTGTGCAATCTCAAAGGAGATTCTGTGACTTGTGTCCAGGCAGCAAGCTGGGAACTGTTAACAGCAAGAGGCCCCCCCAGACGACTCACTCCCCCAAGCCCAGATGGTGCACGGTGGGGAGAGCAGGGCCGGAGCTGGCCCCAGCGGGGAGCACATTTCCCGACACAAAAAGCGGGCCCCACGGGGAGGTGGGAGAACGTGCCGGAGAGGTGCAGTCGGTCTGAGCATCAGACACGCACAGGGTCAGGCCATGGCCTCCCAACTGCGGATGGCATCAGCCTGTCCCCACGAAACATGTGGCTGCCCCTAAAACAGCACACTGCCTGGAGCACAGATTTACTCCGGGGCTTTGCCAGGGGCCAAGACTGAACAACAGCAGCAACCAGCTCCAGGGTCCGCGTCTGCAGACGGCAAAGCGCGGCATGGATCATCGGCTCCGTCCTTCCCGCTGGCCCCTAGAGAATGTTCTGGGGACTCTGTGACCTCCAGCTCACACGACCGGCCCTAAGAGTCACTGGGACACCTAGAGCAGCTGGAAAGGGCTTTCGAGTCACACAGATCTGTGACTGGTTGTGTGCAGCAGGCCGGGCGCCAGGCGTGAGGTCAAGCGTGACTCGGTCCCTGCCCGCAAGGGCATACAGACAGAACCATCTAGACTCTTTCTAGCGAGGGAGCCAGGGAGAGAGAGGAGGTGCTCCGTGGCTCATGGGGACACACCAGAAGGCTGCCAGGGTGGTGACATTTGAGTGGGGCCCTAAACTAGCATTTGGCTAATATGGCCCAGGGGCCAACTCTGCCCCTTGTTTTTGTAAATAAAATCTTACTGGCACATGGCCACGCCCACCGGTTCCTGTACCGTCTGAGGCGGATTCGGCAATGACGGCAGAGTTGAACAGATGTCGCAGGGACCATGTGGCCTGCAAAGGCTAAGATATCTGCTCTGCGGCTCTTCACGAAAAAGTTGCCGACCCCTGCCTGCGAAGATGGGGAAGTTTGGGACGGGCGGGAAGAAGACATCCCAGGAAATGACCAGCCTTTCCAGCCACTGGATACAAACGTCGTAAGTAGCAGCCACGTAAGGACACCAGCTTGGTTCTCCTGGCCACTTGGGTCATTTTCAGTGTTCACTCCCTTTTTCCCTCTAAACTTTAAACAGCAAAGATCGTCTATTCCAACTACTCCATCTGGAGAAGGCGAAAGCATGGAGACCGCAAAAGATCAGGGTCACCAGGGGATCGGGGGCGGGAGAGAGGGCCAGGTGGAGCCCAGGGGACGTTTAGGGCAGTGGCACTGCTCTGTGCGATGCTGTACGGTGGAGACGTGTCTCAGTACATTTGTCCAAACACACAGGGTGTGCAACACCAAGAGTGACCCTGATGTACACTGAGGACCTAGGTGAAGAGGACACGTCCACGGCGGGTCACAGATTGTAACCGATGCCCCGCTCTGTGGGTGCTGTGCAGACGTGGGGACGGGGAATGTGTGGGGAGCCCTCTGTGCCTTCCGCTCAATTTCACTGTGGACTCAGAACTGCTCTAACAATTAAAATCTATTAAAAAAATTAAAGATATGATGAAAACTGTGTTAGCCGGCTGAGGCTGCCTCCCAGCTCCGCCCATCTCCTGCCGGCCACCCCCCCACACAGGGAGACCTCGGCTCTCCCAGGGTGCCAGAGGCTGGGCCGTGCGTGGGAGCTCACTGTGTGTTTGGGAAACGCTCCCTGCGCTGTCCAGGTGAACCCCGGCCCGCCCCCGCTGCTGCACAGGCACCCACCTGGGCTTCTGGTGCACGGGCTGCTGCCGCATGGCCATGTACTGCGTGTCCTCCTGCAGCCGGTTCAGCGGGGAGTCTGGCTTCAGGCGGATCCCGTAGTAATGATACTTCGAGTTGCCCCTGGAAACCAAACAGCCCAGGGTCAGCTCCCTTTGCAGACGTTCCGAACAACAATACAGGCACTCTTCCTGTTTTTTTTTTTTGTTCTTTTTTTGTAGAGAGGGGTCTTGCTATGTTGCCCCAGCTGGCCTTGAACTCCTGGCCTCAAGCGATCTTCCTGTCTTGGCCTCCCAAAGTGCTAGGATTACAAGTGTGAGCCACTGTGCCTGGCCTAGAGGCTGATTTTTAAAAAAACATGTTGTTATGAGAAATTTCAAAAGGAGAGAGAAAACCAGAGGGAACCCCAAGTCCCATCAGCAGCCTCTAAAGACGAGAACAGGGGCCACAGCCAACGCCTAGGTCAAGCCCAGCTAAGCCCGGCTAACGCTGTGGCTAACTCAGAGCAACCCCAAGGTCACCTGGAGGTGGCTGTGAGTCAGGACAGAAGGAGGAAGCCCCATGTCGCCCAAAAGCTCAATTTCTGGCAGAGGGAGACGGGCGGGGTGGGGGTGACCACCCACCTGGTGCCCAGCCGCCGCGTCCTCAGCCCCATAAACACGGAGCGGATCAGCTTCCCAAAGGAAGCGGCGTTCACGGGGTCCAGCTTGTGCTCTTGGCAGTGGCGAAGGTAGTGGTTGTAGAGAGAGCTCCTGGGCAGGCTCACGCCTTCCGCCGTCTCGTAATTGTCCAACAGCCACTGCAGCTGCGCAAAGGAAGACACGCTGACGTTTGCAAAAACCCCGAAAAACAGCCACGACGCTGACACGGGCTCATTAAGGCACCGCTTGCCCTCCCTCTACTGCCGCAGGTGACGCGGAGAGCCACCTCTGCCGCCACCGATCCGTGCTCTCCAAGCACATGGCTTAATGGATCATTTTCGCTCCTTTATTCTTTCAACCTCCCGCCTGGTTTTCGGGGTCCTTGACTTATTGTATAAAAATCTGCACGTGATCGAGACCTACTAGGTTCTGTTTTCAGAATCATTTCAACACCCACGCGCCACCATGCGGTGTTTAAACACCAAATACCCCCTCAAGGTGCAGGACCAGAGAGAAATTCTGATGCTAAGAACGGGAACACTGGAGAAAACTCGATGTGCTGTGTGTTAACCAATGACCACGAACAGAGATGAACTAACGCGTGCTGAGATCGCCGTTTGAGAGAGGTACCAACGGAAATCCGATAAAATACTCAAATGCTTATATGCGAGGTTTTCTGCTCTAAGCCAAAAGGCAGGCAACCCAAGTCCAGAGCCCGGGTCTGTGCCTCTCGGGGTCAACGTCAAGTTGGAAGGCGAGAGCCATCCCCACGCGGGGCAGAGAGAGGCCGGCCCTGCAAGGCCCAAGGGTGGCGTCTCCCCAGGGAAGGCTCTGCCCGCCCCGCCCCCCCGCGATCGTGTTTGCACGTCTGTCTGTTCCGTCCACACTCGGCATCGCAAGCAGGGAAGGAAGTTACCTTCATCTCCTTTTTAAAAAATCAGTATTTTGGGGAGGTTCTAATGAGCCCTGCTCCGACACACCACCTCGTGGCTGTCCTGGGGCCTAACATGGGCTGACCCCAGGGCCAGCCCTTTTGTCTTGTTTCCACCTGGTTTGGGATCCAAGCAAGGAGGGGCTGGTGTGTGGGGACTCCGTGTTCTTTCAGAGCACTTTTCCACCACGTGTGCTCACTGATGCACCGCGTGTCTGCCCTGCCGGGTGAGCGCTACCCGGGGGCAGAGAAGGATCCATCTGGCTGTGTGGGGACCCCCAGGATCTTGAAGGCGCCTCAAGTCTGGCAGCCGAGAGACAGTGAGCATGTGGATAAGGGGTCCCCAAAGAGCAAAGGGGGTCCCAGCACAGGGGGAGAGTGTGGAGAGTATCTGGCACAGAAACCAGGGGCTCCCCCGGTCACTCTGAGGCTGGGGGAGCAGAGGCGCCACATCTAAGCCATCCTCCGGAGGGCAAAGGAGCCACGGCCAGCAGCCCCACGTCTCAAGGTTCTGCGAGCCTTGGCGCACCGGGCAGAAGCCAATGGGTGACGCAGATCCTCAGCCTATGTGTGTGAGGCCAGACTGTGCGGGCCTTAGGCTGAACAGAGCCCAGGACCAGAAGTTCTGAGAGGCAGCGCCCAAGACCCCTGCCCACCAGTCAGACATGACCGGTTCACACATAAAAGGAAGGTTTGGGAAAAGATGGTCACTTCCTCTATTTACCCCCTGTGGTTTTTAAATGAAAAGTAGAATTCTCTGTTTGGGTGATTATGTTTACGATGACGGTAAAAGGATGCACGGTTGGCATGGCAACAAGTCCTTCCTGCTCGGTGGAAAGTGACCACAGAGAAGACAGGCTGCACCGGAGCCATCGGGTACGTCTCCTCTCTTCTTGGGGGGTGAACTGCCCAGGAGGGAAACGACTAGAGCTGAAGTCCAAGGCGCACGTAGACTCCGTTCAAGGTCACCCAGCTTCGGGTCCGCACACCCCGCGTGGAGTCTGGCACGGGACGGGCACCACAGGTCAGTCCCGGGAAACTGACCACGAGGTCTATTCCCTCCGAACTCGTGGTGCCACCTCCCCCCTGCACGGGCCTCAGGGGACTTCATGGGAGGAGGGAGAGAGGGCTGGACAAGGTCGTCTTCCGTTTGGGGATGTCCCGCAGTTGGCGCTGTCTGCTTAGGTCAACATCAAACGCAAATAACGAGGACGCTGCCGGAGGAAACGCACGTACGTCTCCGCATCTGTTGTGATCTGGCACAGTGGCTCACTTCTTGATGAAATGGACCAAATCCTTCCTTTTAAGAGGAAAAAAACCCCAAATCCCCAACCGCCCCCTCGCTGTCATTCTGGGCTCTGGTGGAGCAGCCCCTGGACAGACGTCCTCATCTACAGGTGGGAGGGCTCAAGCCCACCTGCCCCGCGCCCTCTGTCTTCTAAGACACTTGCGTCTGCTGTTGGGACAGATCCGCCCGACGTCGGCTCCCGATCGGCCGGTGGCAAGTTGGATTCTTTCCCGGTCACATATCGCTGGCAGCTTGGGCGGCTCTTCCGAGCGCCTGGGTTTGCCCCGCATCAATGGAATCCCACCTGGAACACCCACCCTCTCATCCATCCTGCAAATATTTTCTGAGCGCTGGCTCTATGCCAGCCCCTGTTCTAGATGTGACGAATAAGACGGAAAAACAGACACAAACCGCCTGCCTTCCGGCAGCGTCCACTCTCACAGGGGTGAGACTGACAATAAACAGGTAAAATGCACCAAATGTGGGATGGTGCTAAGTGCTACGAGAGAAATCCACCTGGGAATGGGCCCGGAGGGAGAACTGCAAATTTAAGGCAGATGGGGGTGGGGTGCCAGGCAGGGCTCCCTGAGTAAGGGCGCGGAGCGTCAGCCAGCCAGACACAGGGACAAGCGGCTTGCACGCTTCCCATAGACATTTTAACTCCCCCACAGCCACGCTGCCCGCGTCGCTGGCTCTCCCTCCCCAGGGCTGACCTCACGCTTGGGGCCCCACGGGTTGCGTGTGGCCGCGTGGATTCGTCTTGCCGAATGGAGACGTCATTCTGCAGGCTTTTCTACTCACTGTGCTCTGAGCTTAAGACTCGGGGTTGGGGGATCCTCTCTTTGAGCACACACTGAAGATTTCCCCTCCCCGGGGTTTGTGCATAGAGAGGACGACAGGGTGACCACGTCCCTCCCAGCCCAGTGGGCGCGGGGCACTGACCAGGGGCCTAATATACCTTTTTTTGCTTCAAGACAATCGGTAGAAGGAAATATTTCTGCTGTTTCTTCTAGTGACTAGTGACCAGTGACCAGCCCACCGAGGCGGGGAGCAGAGCCCCTCACCAGGTGCTGCCTTGAGCAGCCGACCACACCTGTGCCCAACCCATAAACCCAAGTTTCTGGACCTTTCCCTAGATCAGCTTCTGCCCCCCCCATCCCTGAGTCACTGGCTTCCAAATGACACTTCATTTTGAACGCCGGTGGCACAAAGGCTTGATGAGGTCACCGTTAGGATTGGGTTCCACTTAAGGGGACTTCTTTTTCTTTGATGTTTGAATTCTCAAGAGAATGTCCAATCCCAATTTAAGAGCTGGAGAGCAACTTCTAGAAGCACGTTCTAACTGCAGTGGTCTGTTCTAGTTTTTACGTGAAGAACACATTTCCAGGCATGTGCAAAGGGGAGCTGACTGCATTTGGAGGCCACCTCCTCCAGTCCCACCTGTCATGAAGCCATCTAGAGTCGGGACGTCCACGACTTCCCAACACGGTGTCTATAATCATGGTTTCCTCTCATGGGACAGAGAAGGAAAAAAAATCTTGTACAACTAAAATCAGGAGGGATTCATTGTTTCATGCTTTTCTCAAATTACCATTTCTTTCAGATAGCTGATCCCAGGACAATTAGCTAAGAGTCCTTATGGCATTCCTGATCCCATGTCATTTTCTCTCTCTTTTGTTGCTGTTTTTGTTTTTATTTTTAATACATAACTACACTGATTATATATTAAATAATTTAATCCCTGTAACAGCCCGAAGAGGTGCTATTACTTTCTACCTTTTACAAATGAAGAGCCTGTCTGGATTACCCCTTTTCATTGCTGGAGGATACTTTCGCTGGGCATAGAATTCTAGGCTGGCTCCCTCTCCGCCCACTTTCAGCACTTTACAGGTGTCATTTCATTGTCTTGTTTTTAAAATGTTTATGCAGGTTACAAGCAGAGCAGGGATAGGTCGCCAAGTCAGACACACACTTACATGGCTGTTGAGTAAACCGCTTTTGTGTGATGTGATTCCTTCGCTTTTTTGGAGGTTTTCAATCGCCATTTCAAGCTAAAGAAAATGTGTGCAGAAACAAAACAAAATGGAAAAAAAAAAAGGAAATCAGATGGTTAGCATCAGCCAAGATTTGTTTTTATTAATATCCAAATAATGATTTGAACTCCTACGAAATAAAAACAAAGCTCCACACTGGCAGGGCCATGGGAGTGAGTTAAATCGTGAGTTAAAGCTGTGCCAGGGAGTGTTACTTTGTCACATGCAGAGGAGCCTCAGAGCCTGACCAACAGAAGCAGCAGAATGACGTCACATTGTGAAAGCTTGCCGTTGGGTGCTAACACGACATATGCATGTGTACGTGCATAACATATTAGTATGCAGTCGCTGCATAAACTCAGGTGTCTGCAAAGCCAGCACGATAATCCCCGACTCCTGTCCACAAACCACATCTGTTGCTAGGGAGAATTAGGTGAACGAAACCAAGGACGGATGGTGGCATTGATTTCCCAGCCAGCCTGTCCTGTCGCAGAGCCCAGGGTCTGCCCGCTGCAGGATGCTTTGGAAAAATACCAGTGAGGCCAAAGACACAGACCCTGCCATCAGGAGGCGTAGGACCCTGGGCCAGCGGACACGGTCACAGAGGTCACATCCTGAATGTTTACGAAGCGTGAGCTGCACAAAGAGAGTTGGGTGGGAGTCGAAGAAGAAAGAGTCAGGGATTCTAACAGTAGGACTCCCTGGAGGAAGGGGGCTTTTGAGTTGGGTCCTAAAGGACCTGTTGGAGGGCAGACGGGCAGCAAGTCTACACAAGGAGGAAGCGCCCAGCCGAGCACGGCCGCCACGGCATCTGCACGTGGGCAGAGAACCGTGACGGAAGGAAATGGACGTAAAGTATGTGCTGTCTTTCCTCAAACTCTCAGGGAGGCCACAGACTTGGACGACACTTCTGCAAAAAGCAGGTCGAGCGTGTATTTCAGAGACTGGGTTCCCCAGAGCAGAGTTCAAGAAGGAGAGGGTGACTGCTTCCCCCAGGGCCTCTTTGACCGCTGTGGTCCTGCTTTCTCTCATTCGCTGCGCTTGCTACAAGCCAAAGAGGACGTCAGCATCACCTTTAAGAAGTGCAGAAGGTGCTGGGTCTCACTGGGCAAAGGAGGACCTCAGGCGAGACCTCTCCCCACCTCACCCACCCATCAGCCCCAGAGTGCAGGCGAGGGAGGGGGACATACTAAACACCGCCTCTGTGATAGAGAGGAAAATATAATGCATACACCTCTCCCCGGCCTCGCAGGCATTCTGGTCTGCATCGTGGGCAGTCGGGCAAGTGCTGGCAAACCACGAGTCCCGCCTCCTCTGATCCCTACAGCAGGGAGGAGCCGGGCGGTCTACTGATCACCGTCCTGGGGAACCTTCCACGTGGGATACATGGGACACCGCCCAACCATGGCGCCCTGAGAGCGGAGTTCATGACCTCTGGTAGTGTGCCCAGCCTTTGGTGGCCTTGTCCAGAGCACGGTAGACTGGGAGGGGGAAGCAAACACCCTCCCTCAGCCTAGCGGGTCCCAACCATTTGGTCCGATGACTCCTTTACAGTATTAAAAAATTTTGTAACTCCCCACCCCCAAAAAGCGGAGCTTTTGTCTTCAGGAATTAAATCTATCGATATTGCCCATGTTAGAAATTAAAGTGGAAAATTTTAAAAATATATGTGTTCATTCATTTAAAAAATAATAAACCCGTTACAGGTTAACATAACATTTCAAAATGAAGAATAGCTGTATTTTCCAAATTCCAAAAAAGAAAAAAATGAGATGAGTGGAATTGTTTTACATTATTACAGATCTCTTGACCTCCTGAGTGTCTGACTTACAGAAGACAGTTAGATCCACACATCTGTTTCCATATTTCCATCTATTACTAGATGCTGTTTTATTTGTAGCATATGAAAAAAATCTGGCCTCGCATTGATATAGAGTTGGAAGGGAGCAGTGTTTTAATAGCCTTTCAGATAACTGTGGATATTTTTACTTGTTGTTACGCAACACTTGACAACTAGTATCATAGTTTGTTAAGAGTTAGCTACAATGTAGAATTTGAAACCACACCAATGAACTTCTCATACTCAGTTTCATTGAAATTTGTTAGTCTCAAGGTGATGTCGGCAAAAATGGCAGAGTAGGGAACTCCAAAATCCATGCCTCCACAAAAGCAGTGAATAAATTGGCAAAAACTGTCAAAATCAACTTTATCTGAACTCTGGAAACCAATGAAAACTTTATAGCAACCAGGTGAACCCTTAATCAAGAAAAAAACAGATGAAATTTGGTATTGAAGGAAAACTCTTGTCAAATCATTAGCTGAACACTAAGCTAACCAAACAGAGATTTTGGTGGCCACACATGATAATGAACATGGATTTTACAAAATTATTCCAGAAAGGTCATTAAACAAACAAACAATCAACAACAACTACAAGCAGTGACAACAAACCCAGGGGGGATGGGAGAATTTGATATCTAGAGTTGCCATATTCAGAATATACAATTTTCCACAAAAATTGTGAGGCATGCAAACCAACAAGAAAGTATGGCCCGACATAGGAAAAAAAAAAAAAAAAGAGAAAGAACTGTCCTTAAGAAAACCCAGATGTTGGATTTATGAGACAAAGAGTTTAAATCAACTATTTAAAATGTGCTCAAGGGCTAAAGGGCATCATGTATAAAGCATTAAAAGAAGCCACGAGAGAGATGTCTCACCAAATAGAGAATAACAATAAGGATTCAGAAATTGTAAAAAGGCACCACATAGAAATTCTGGAATTGAAAGTACAATAGCTGAAATGAAAAATTCACTAGGAGAAGTTCAACAGCAGATTTGAGCAGGTAGAAGAATCAGGGAACTTAAAAATAGGTCGATTGAGATTATTCAATTTGAGGAACAGGGAGAAAAAAAGAATGAAAAAATAAAGAAACTTAACCTAAGAAACCCGTGGGACTCCATCAGTCACGCTGACAAACACACAACAGGAGTCCCAGGAGAGAAGGGAGAGAAAGAGGCAGAAAGTATATGTGAAGAAATAATAGTTGAAAACTTCCCAAATCTGATGAAAGACATGAATCTACACATTCAAAAATCTCAATGAAACTCAAGTAGTATAAACTCAAAGAAATGCATAGCAAGACACATTGTAATCAAACTGTTGAAAGACAAAGAGAGAATCCTGACGGCAGTCAGAGGGAAGTGACTTGTCACAAACAGGGGATCCCCAGTAAGAGTAATCACTGATTCTTTATCGGAAACCATGGAGGCCAGAAGGCAGTGGAATGACTTATTCAAAGGGCCAAAAAGTGAAAAAACCCAAATGTCAATCAACAGATAGATGGATAAACAAAACATAGTCCATCTATACAATGGCTATTATTTAGCCACAAAAGGAATAAAGTTCTAACACATGCCACAACATGAGTGAGCCTCGAAAACATTATGCTTATGAAAGACGCCAGTCACAAAGGACCACATGTTGTATTGCTCCTTTTATATGAAATGTACAGAACAGGCAAATCCCTGGAGATTAGTGGTTGTCAGGGGATGGAGTGAGGGGCAGTGAAGAATGATGGCTAATGGGGGTGGGGTTCCCTTTTGGGGTGATAAAAACATTCCGGAACTACATAGTGATGATGACCGCACAACACTGCGAATGTACTAAATACCACTGAGTTGTATACTTTAAAATGGCAAATTTTATCTCAAGAAAAATAATTACATAGAACTAATTTTTAAAAATGCATTAGTCTGTCTTGTAATTCGAATGAATCTTTTACTGATGAGCATGGTTATATAACATCAAACATCATGTATTTCTTGGTCACCTGGAAAATCTGAGTTCGCTGAGTTTACAGACCTTCTAAATGTTGACATAATTATCAAGAAATCACATCTGTTAATATCACTACCAACCTAACCAGAAAAGCCATTAACTACTGAGACTCTGTCAGGTTCCTGGTGGCAGCCGTAAGTTTTCCAAAATTCTTACTTTTTGTTTGAAAACTTAAATTTTATCATTGGCAACAAAAACCTGCCAGCTGTTCTCCTTAATATGTCAGGCTTAATGTTGTTCATTTTTGAGAAAATGTCTGCCAAATACCTGAGCCTGAGTAATCATAGTCTGTCGTTCTTTCAATCAAACATGTTGTTTTATGAAAACAGTGACTAGTTCTGCCCACAATTCAAACAAGTGCAAGCAGGCTTTTTCCAGAAATGAGCATTGTACTTTGATAGACTTTGCCTCTCATCACACAGAATACCAGAGATGTGTGCTTGAGAGTTGAAACGTAACAAAATTAATACTTTTTACTGCTTCATCAGGGACATTCTTCAATAAAACTAGTATTTTCTTTCTTTCTCTGCCATTTTAAAAATATTTATTTATTTATTTATCTATTTTTTTTAGAGATGGGGTCTTGCTATGATGTCCAGGCTGGCCTCAAACTCCTGGCCTCAAATAATCCTCCCGAGTTACTGGAATTACATGTATGAGCCACAGCACCTGGTTCTCTTTAAATTAAAAATTTAAAACTTTTTAATGTGAGTACCTTGCAGTGAAGAATACAGTGACTCCTAGGAGAGTTTGATGCCTCACCCTTTTTTTTTTTTTTTTTTTTGAGACAGAGTCTTGCTCTGTTGCCCAGGCTATAGTGCAGTGGCGTCGTCACAGCTCACCTCAGCCTCAAACTCCTGGGCTCAAGTGTTTGTTTCTCCTGCCTCACTGCCTCGGCCTCCCAAGTAGCTGGGACTATAGGCATGCTCCACCATGCCTGGCTAATTTTTCTATTTTTAGTAAAGATGGGGTCTTGCTATGTTGCCCAGGCTGGTCTCAAACTCCTGAATTCAAGCGCTCCTTCTGCCTCAGCCTCCCAGAGTGCTAGGATAACAAGTGTGAGTCACTGCACCCAGCCTGCTTCAGTCTTTGTGCTCTGTTTTCGGGATTAACTTAAAAGTCCCACTAAATAAAGCTCTGACATGAACAAACTGGCAGATGTTAAATATTGGGCCCGAGAGCCATATTTCTGTTGCAATCTCGGGCCATTCTTGTTCTTGGCTCCTGGAAAGTCCTTCAAATCTCTGTGACATCCTTGTGAGATGTTCCCATGCCAAAAACAAGCCGATAAACATCAACAGAGCAGGCAGAAGTCAGGAATCACATTCCCATCCAAGATGCTAACTTCCCAGGAGCTTGTCAGTGTGCGTAAAAAAATTCAATTCTTTCAAAGCGAGCTGGACAACAAACCACAGTAACTGGGTGGCCCAGGGATCTGAGGAGCACGTTTGCTTGCTACAAGATGGTTCTTGAACCACAGAGAACACTGCCATTTCTCAGTAGACCTGTGACTTGTGATCCCAGTATATTCAGCTATTATAAGTTGATGCAGTTTACTAAAATCAAACCCGAAAATGAGTGCTGTCTGTGAGGAGAACTTTCTGGCCAATAACAACCATAAACCCGGTTCCACCCCGCCAGTCCTCTAGGAGAGAAGTATGTCTGGACACTCGTATCCACTTATATCTGGAATATACAAAGAATTCTCAAAACTCAGTTGTCAAAAGCAACCAACCCAGGTAAAAAAAAAAAAAGCAAATGACTTGAACTAACACTTCACCAGAGAGGATTTAGCAAAGGAGACACACACATGAAAAGCTGTTTCCCATCAGGAACTATAAAGAAAATGCAAGTTACAACCACCGTGCGGTACCGCCACACGCCTATCAGAATGGCCGAATTGAAGAGTCCCAACGACATCAAGCTGGGACGGCGAAATGGATCGTCGGGGACCCTCACATGTTCCTGGTGGGAATGCAAAATGTGACGACCACTTGGGAACACTCTCTGGTGTTTTCTGATAAAGTTAAACATTCACTTACTGCGTCTGTGAGCCAGCAATCCCACGCGTAGGTATTTACCCAAAAGAAAGGAAAAGATACGTCCATACAAAACCTTGCACGTGAATTATTCTTGGAGATGGTTTATTCATAATCTCCCCAAAATGGAAACCATCCAAATGGCCCTCAACTAGCGAGTGAATAAACAAACTACGCTGTAGGGGAATATTACTCAGTAACAAAGAGGAACCAACTACCGACCCATGCAACGACTCGACTGAGTCTCAAAGGCGCCCCGGAGTGGAAGACCCCAGTCTTAAAACGTCACACACTGTGACTCCATTTGTACAACACGCCTGTAAAGATAAAACTACAGTGGCAGGGAAGAGATCGGCGGTTGCCAGGGGTGGGGACAGGGGGTTGTGACCGCCAAGAAACACCACGCGGGGGTTTTGGGGGGATCCTGATTGTGGGGGTGGCTACACCAATCCACACCTGTGTCAAAACTCACAGGGCTGCACACCGAAAAGTCAACTTTACTCTTGCTAATTTAAAAACTAAAACAAAATAAAAGTAAACACGGAGAATGGAGTTTTAAAAGCAGAGACTTTTTAAAAGCAGGTAAGTAATTATTTTGCGTGGGAACGCGGCAGTAAGAATTCGGTAGCGCTCTGCAGGGAAACTCTCTCTTGTCTGGGTGGGTCCTGTTTTCATGTGGATGGACCGATCTAAGCCTCTGAAACGGGAAAGATGACAACGATGACAGCGCGAGCGGCGACAGCTGCCAGTGGGAGATGCTCTACTCGTGCCATTTCCACCACAGCCGCGACTCGTGGCTTCTGTCCCTGTCTGCACCAGGGTGGGCTGCAGCTCACAGAGCCCCACAGACCTGCCTGGGATCATCCAGCCCGTCTGAGGCTGGCGGGACTCCAGCATGGGGCCACCTGGGTCCACCGCAGATGACAGCCCCCCAGGGCTCTGGGCCGCCTCTCACTCATCGTCCCTGCTGCTGCTGCTGCTGCGCGTCTATGCATGGCCCACCCTGCTGGCCCCCGGGGGCCCTCCCACCTACCGTGGCTGGCGATGACCGGGAGGTGTGGGCCAGGGAGTGCCGTGCGCCGTCCATGCCCCCGTGGATGAGATAGGCTCCCGCACTGGAGACGATGGGGCTGCCCCCGACATCCATGGTGATGCCCACCATGCTGTGGGAGGGCACCGCGGGCGGGGACGAGGCTGCCACCGTCACCTGCGCGCCTCCCGGGGCCTCGAAGTAAGAAGCAGAGCTGCTGGGGGCGTACATCTGAGGCTCGGGGTTGTAGGCGTAGGCTGTGCGTCTGTCGGAAAGAGAGAAGTCACCATGGGACCCTGTCCGGTTTCAATGCTGCATCCAAGTTTCAAAGGAACGCAGCGAAACGTCACGTACGGGCTGCAGCCCCGCGAGACCAGGCACGTGGAGCAGTTCGGACACGGCAGGTGGAATTCGAACACAGCAGAGAGTTCAGCTCCACTCTCTGAAAACATTCAGGGTGACAGGCTAATTGAAAACCACACGAAAAAAATGCCACGTGGCTAACCGGGTGGAGAGGAAGCAGTCCCGCATCTCACTGCGGTGGTTACACGCGTCCATACGCGGGATCCAACTGCACAGGAATATACACGCACGTGCGCGCACGAAGGAAGGTGCACGAAGACGGGTGACACTGAGAAAGGCCCACAGGCCAGCTGACAGGATCGCCCCGATGCCAATGTCCAGGTTTTGATACTGCCCGACCGTCACGTATGGCGTCACCCCTGGGGCAAGCCCGAGGAGGAAGCGTCCTCGGGGCTCTAGGTACTTATTTTGCAACTTCCTGTGAGCCTATGATTATTTCAAAACAAAAAGCTAAAGAGAATGACGTTGTATAAGAAAAATAATTTTCAAGTGACACCAAGAATTCGTTTACTATTCCTTTAACATCTGGATTAAAGGATTAACCATGTCTGTTAAGATCGAAATTTTTTTTTTTTTTTTTGACAGAGTCTCACTCTGTTGCCCGGGCTAGAGTGCCGTGGTGTCAGCCTAGCTCACAGCAACCTCAGACTCCCGCGCTCAAGCGATCCTCCTGCCTCAGCCTCCCGAGTAGCTGGGACTACAGGCATGCGCCACCGTGTCCGGCTAATTTTTTCTATATGTGTTTTTAGTTGTCCAGCTAATTTCTTTCTATTTTTTTTAGTAGAGACGGGGTCTCGCTCTTGCTCAGGCTGGTCTCGAACTCCTGAGCTCAAACGATCCTCCTGCCTCGGCCTCCCAGAGAGCTAGGATTACAGGCGTGAGCCACCGCGCCCGGCCAAGATTGAAATTTTTAAGTCATACACTCGAGTGCTGCCGGCCATCTAAAAGGGGGGTAGCAGCGGTTTCTCCTGATTGGTGAGTGAAGGTTAGTGACGTGTCCCTCTGGGTGGCAGCGAGGCCCCCCAGCTCTCTTGGAGCCATGCGCTTGTTTACTGGCCCCTGTGTAATTGTAGCACGACATCAAAACCGGGAAAGCGACCTCAGTGCAACCCACGGGCTCTGTTCCCATTTCGCCAGTTTTACACGCACTCGTTTGTGTCTGCATTTCACAGCCTTCAATTTCGTGCTTTCTGGAAATTGACCGGCTCCACCGATCACATCAATCACGCCAAGCCCCCGCACACGGCCCCTGCTCATGTGAAAACAACCATGAAAACACACGAAAACAAATGTGTCTCAAGCAAACGAACTGCCAGAGAAACGCCTCATTTTCTGCCCCGAGCGTCGTGTGGTCAGAGAGCAGAACGCTCCGGGAGTCCTTGTGAAACGGAAAATCAGGTCTTATCCACAGCACGTACATGGCTCCATTGGTGTAGATGGCGTCTCCCCCCTCCACGTACTGCGCCTGCGTGGGGTACACGTGCTGCACCGGCTGCACCTGCAACGCACCAAACGCACCGGTCACGCCGCTCGTTCTGGCCTCAGCTATCTCCCCGCTATTCAAACCGCGAATGTCTTCTATTACCTTTTAGGGACGTTTAGTACCAAGTGCAAATGTCCCTCCCACAGTCGGCCCTCCCAGAAGGACGCCAGGACAGACATGTCCAAAGCTGGGGACAGACTCCAGCCTTGGCACACTGGACAATCCCCGGCACAGGCAGAGGGCTCGAGCTGATGACACTCTACCTGTCCCCCTCCCGACGCTCCCGGACAGGGAGGAGGACAGACTCTGAAGTCTGAGCAGGGCTGGAAGGAGCGACATGCCTGGGGGATGGGGCAATGGGGGACCCCAATGTCCCCTCCACCCCTTCCCTGTCCAGCGCTTTGCACGTGGAACTCTAAACTCTCACTGCGGAGGGCATCCCAGTGCATGCCGGCCGAGGTCAGCCTAATTTTGGGGTGAGAAGATGGAGGGTCACAGTGCTGGGCTTGCTCGGGTCTCGTGGTGACCCTCCTCCCTGAGCCTTTGCTTGAAGATGCGGGACAGGGCTGACCCCCACCTCCCGGGACAACTGAGCACAGTATACACGCGCCCAACAGCAAATTCCAGGTGCCGTCCTCAGGGGTGGAAGTCGAATGTCAAGCCCTGGGAACTGAGTGAAATGCAGAAGTCACCTGGCAAGTTCAAGGTGCCCTAGTTGGGGAAGCTTCTGGAATCACACATAGTTCCTTGTACCCCTTCCCTTGATGGTGTCCCTGGGGAGGATCTCGACATAGACAGAAGTTAAGACAGAGCCACTGACCTGAGACCCTGGGTCCCTGCTGGGCCTGCAAACCTTCCCTGTTCCCACGGACACAGTCACCTGACAAACATTTATAAACATGCTACTAATCTAAGCAGGACATCCTTGAAGACACAGGTGCATTTTCTAGGGTCTCATGGGTCCTTTTAAGGAGAAGTCCGAATTAACTTTAATTCAGGATTCTACAGAGCAGAGTCGACAAACTCCAGCCTGGGCCTGGGGGCCAAATCTGGCCCACTGCCTGTTTTTGTAAATAAAGTTTTATTGGCACACAGCCCTGACCATTTGTTTACTTGTGTCTAAAGCTGCTTTTTCACTACAACAGCAGAATTGAGTGGTCGTCCCAGAGACCACCTGGCTCACAAAGCCAAAAAATAAATAAATAAATAAAAGTATTATTTGGCCTTTTTAAGAAATGGTTTGCTGACTGCTCTTCTAGATCCGCCGCCTGTCCCTGAGCTGATGACCTGTGTTACTACTTGGCTGGTCAGCCATGCTTTCAAACTTTATTTTTACATAATTTAATTCACCAGAGGTATTTCCTCTGTGGTGCACCTGTCTGAGGGTACCGCACTTGCTTGCAGATGAGTTTGCCTCTCTGGGAGGTTCTATGTTCCTCCAGTCTGGAACGATTCATTGCCCTCTTTCATTTTATTTTTTAAGAGATGGGGGTCTTGCTCTGTTTCCCAGGCTGGAGCAATGGCGTCACCATAGCTCACCGCAGACATGAATTCCCAGCTCAAATGATGCTCCCGCCTCAGCCTCCCTAGTAGCTGGGACTACAGGTGTGCAGCACCACATCTGGCTAATCTTTAAATTTTTTTTGTAGAGATAGGGGTCTCGCTATGTTGCCCAGGCTGGTCTCAAACTCCTGGCCTCAAGCAATCCTCCCACCTCAGCCTCCCAAAGCGCTGGGATTACAGGCGTGAGCCACCGTGCCCAGCCACGGCACCTTTCCTTTCTGTCTGCATTTCTACCTCAGCACTGCCTTAGGCACTGGGTGCTCTCTCACTTCCCAAATGCTTGCTGAATTTATGAACAAACGAAAGATCACCAGCTTGCCTGGCTTGTTGCAATAAAAGAATTTTATCTGCAATAAAAGAATTTTTTTTAAAAAAAATCACATAGCTTCTGGAAAAGCCTTCTAAGAAACGAAAAGGAACAGCGACAACAGGAATGGATGGATCGTTCAGAGATGCTCCTAAATTGCTAAGTGCCAACCGCGCCGTGGCGTGGCTGGTGCTTGGCGCTGTCGTTACCTGCTGCACTCTGGGGAGAGAGATGGGCTGCATCTGGGCCCCTTTGGGGGCGGAGCTGGCTGCCTGGACCAACACCCTCTGCAAGAGAAGGGAGAGGAGGCGGTGAGACGTGTCAGAGGTCAGTGCCGAAGACGAGCACAGAGCACGGAGGCCGTCTGCGGCTTTGTCTGAACAGGCAGGGGGCAGGGCGGGGCCGGACGCGCACACGCTCACACCGACCTGGGCAGACACTGCAGGCATGTGCGGGTACACTGACAGCCCACGCACGTCCGCAAGTGTGCACACACACTCGCCCCTGCGCACCACACACATGCACAGACTCCCGGGCACGGATACACACACACACACACACACAGAAGCACAGATGCCTCCACTTGGCCCCAAGTCACTCTGCCTCCGTGGGGTCTGTAGTCTGCGATGAGCTGACGCTGGCTGCCCCTGGCACAGAGGGACTCTCTGGACACCTGTCCACACCACTAGCCCTGGGAGGGTGCTTCGTGGCACCCCGAGGTCTTGCGGTACACACCGTATTTGTCCCCGTTTTATATAAGAGGGAAAATGAAGCCCAGAGTGGTCAAGTAGTATCCAAGGCCACAGGATACTAAATTCTAGAACCGAGACTCGAGCCAGGTGTCCTGTGTCAGGTCCCTCACTCTCTGCCTCCAATGCTCTCTGGTCTCCTGAGTCACGTCATCACAGGGTGGCTTTGCTATTTTGCTCGGAGGACGTGACTGGCCCCCCAGAGCTGTGAAAATATGAGGGATCCAAGTGAACTGTGCGTCGGGAGAGAAACAGGAGCGTTTCCTGCGTTTATTTAGAGCTGGGCATTGACTGCCGTGCAGCAGTTTTCTCACAAGGACCCTGAGTGTCACGGGTCGCGGTGACTGTGCCTTGCACACACCACTGAGGGGTGCGGAGTGAGGACACACTGTCCCCTAGTGTCCCAGGAACAGAGTGGCAAGGCGAAGAAGGCAAAAAAGGACACGCCTAAGGGCATTTAGGGTCCAGCTGAGCTGGGTGCCGTGTACCCGGAGACTTCATAGGGACACAGCCCTCTGTGAGCTCACAACCAGCCGCAAGACCACAGGTGGCACAAACATCAGGGGATGAAGGACAGACAAGGTGTGGTCCTTCCACACACTGGAATGTCACTCAGCCATGACACCACTGCCTGACACAGGCCACCGCGTGGATGGACCTTGAGGACATTGCGCTCAGTGAGAGACGCCAGACACAGAAGGACACGCAGTGTGAGACTCCGTTTATATGAAACGTCCAGAACAGGCGGATCCACAGAGACGAGACGTGGATTCGTGGGTGCCAGGGGCTAGGAGAGGGGCTGGGGAGTGATCACTAATGGGGAGAAGGTTTTATTTTGGGGGGATGAAAAGTTCTGGAACTAGATAGAGGTGCTCGTGGCACAACATTGTGAAAGTACGAAATACCACTGACTTGTACACTTTAAAATGATTGATTTCATGCTATGCGAGTGCTACCTCAATTAACTGAGCACGTAAGGATACTCAGTGTTTTGGCTGGGCGCGGTGGCTCACGCCTGTAATCCTAGCTCTCTGGGAGGCCGAGGCGGGCGGATTGTTTGAGCCCAGGAGTTCGAGACCAGCCTGAGCAAGAGCGAGACCCCGTCTCTACTAAAATTGGAAAGAAATTAATTGGACAACTAAAAATATATAGAAAAAATTAGCCGGGCATGGTGGCGCATGCCTGTAGTCCCAGCTACTCGGGAGGCTGAGGCAGGAGGATCGTTTGAGCCCAGGAGTTTGAGGTTGCTGTGAGCTAG
>CAUYSK010020036.1:0-23655 GCA_963575035.1 Avahi laniger | reverse complement strand
AAACCCCAAAGATTCTGCCATGAGACTACTGGAATTGATATACAAATTTAGCATGTTTTTATTTCTTCTTTTTTTTATCCAGAATGTTCTCAGTAAAGATAAAGACTAGATTTCAGGCTGCTAAACTTATCTAAGGTTTTTTATTGCTTATATCTTAACTTATTGTACAAGCTCAAATGATATTATCGTTTTGAGAGTGAATTCACCACTTCTTCCACTACTAAGCCAATAAAGTGGTGTCTGACCACTTTAATTTAACCTAATAGAAGATGTGACATGCTAAGCACAGGTCTCATGCCAAGTGAAGCTCGGTCTATTTCTGGGCTACCAGTGGCCTTCCAGTGTTTTTAACTCAAATCTGGTATATTTTTGGGGATTCACTTCTCTGGAAGGTCTGAATTTCTTTTCTTTATCCCCCATGTTTCTGAAAGCTCCATTCTGCTTTTCCAAGATTTTATGCTTATGTTTTCATTCTCTCACTCCATGCAATTTCAGAATAAGGTGGCAATAGTGGCCATATGCTTGAAGCCACTGGTTTCCACAAAATGCTCTGGTGAAATTTTTACCCTCCAGAAGCTTTGTGCAGAATCTGAATTCTCAGCTTCCTTTGTACACCTATTATTAGCAAATAACAGCCTGATAAAACCAATGTTTCTCCCTCTCTGGTCTTATCTCTTCTAATTCTACTTGCCTTAGTAACTCTCCACTGCCTTCATACAATCGATTTCTGTAGTTCTTACAGGTTTACTTATTGTTCTTATAATTTTCAAGTCTTTTACTTGGTACCTGATCCTACCTTGAAGTAGAAGTCCTAATTTGCTTGAGTGAAGCAGTGTTTCTCAAAATTTAAAAGTTAGCAAGAATTCAAACTATTAACAATATAAATCTCTAAAGAATGTAGTTTCTTAATGTATAGATTCTAGAACCTTTTAAGAAATCATATTATCTGGTCTGTAAATAGCTATATTCCTATAGAAATTAATTTTATATAGAAAAATACATTTACTTTGATGTACTACTCCAAGGTACATATGTGTACATATATTACATATATTTACAATAATATGTAAATAATTCTATCAGTAGGTGTTTCACAATAAATGAGAATAATTTATTATTACTGTGAATATGACCATACTTGCCCATTGTCTTTGGAAGTAATATGTGATTTGTTTCTTTTAAAATTTATATTTTTAAAATGCAATTTAGATAAGTAACCATGAAGTATATAAATTAACAAATCATTCAGAGAAAATACTATTGTACATAATTAATCCCTGAATACTGAGAGGTGGTCAGTATCTATGGTTACTGTATCATTATTGAAAGATCTATTCTTTCTAACAGAGCAAAGTGTGCTTCTTATCCCGTTATCACTCAAGTGTTGGGGTGGGAGAAGATGTAATGATATGGATGGAAAGAATGACACATATTTCATATCATATCATTTCAGTGACTGTTTACTGATTATCTAAGATTTCTCACTTGTGTTAAATACTATACAGAGAGATAAGAATGGCATAGGTAGCTTGCTTCCAATGCATTCACAATTTAAAGAAGTGGGGGAAAGGCTGAACATGGTTTGGAGCATGCTGTGTTTTTAGATCAATTGGGATTTCAAAACATATAATTTTGTCATCTACAGATGGTCAAAATTTTGTCCGTTAAGCATTACACTCTTATTTCTGTTTCAAGTCATACTGGATTAATCAGAAACCTAAAATTATGTTATTAATAATACAATTATACAGACAAGTGT
Source organism: Avahi laniger (assembly GCA_963575035.1). Lineage (NCBI taxonomy): Eukaryota > Metazoa > Chordata > Mammalia > Primates > Indriidae > Avahi > Avahi laniger. The sequence continues at coordinate 21,896 of CAUYSK010020036.1, read as the reverse complement.
TTTTATGTTTCTTTTGACTTCAGTAAGAATGCTTTTATTGTTTATCATTAAGTGTACTTTGCACTATGGCTTGAACTCAATCTTCTTTCTAACACTCGAGAAGTATTTTATGCCTCAGTGTATCCAGAACGCAATGTGTTTGTGTATGTACATTCAATTGTGAATGAATGTTGAATTCAAATTTTTTAATTACCTTGAAACTAAGGTAATCATATGCTCTTCTGCATTGGTGACACATTGATGTACTTTATTGTCTTAATACATATCTTAATATTATTCATTCTATTAATGTAATCTATCTTTGTATAGTTCACTCACTCTCTTGCATGAAATTTGCCTTTTGTATCCAAACTTAGACTCATGGATATTAAAGCTGTAGTTGATGAAACGAATTTTAAATGAAAATCACAACTATAAAATATGAAAAATGCTATAAGAGAACAGTATTTTTATGTTAATGAATAGAATGAACCAGTTTTAGATTGTAGGTGGCAAAGGAGTAGTACCTCTGAAGAAGTGACATTTAATTTGAGACATGAAGAATGTATAAGATCTTAGCGAAATGAAAAGCTGGAAAAAAGAAATCCAGGTTACGAAAACTGTGTGTGAATGTGTGTGTGAGTGTGTTGTTCTCCTCTAAAAGTAAAAGAATGGCAGTGAAAACAACTAGGGCTGGCAGAGATACTTGGAAGAAAAATCATCCCTGTTTTATTGAGTGAAGCACTATTCATGGTAAATCACTCAAGTAAAATATAGGGAAATTTGAGCCACCAGTATTTATTCAAAATGTTCACATCTGCATCATTGCATTAGAGTTATCTATAGGCAAATATTTTAGTATCTTTTGGAGATCAAAGATTTGTTTGAAACCTGATACAATTTATAATCTCTCCCCACTCTATATTGTTCATTGTGACTGCTCATTTGCTGACATAATGAATTTGTTTAGTGTTATTATATTCATCATCTTTTTCTATGCTTCTTCCATTTTGTTCTTCTTTCATATTTCACTTCAATTTATTATGTTTATAATTTTAATAATATATGATATACAAAATTGTTTAGATAACAATAAATAGTACATATTAAATAGGAATACTTAACATAAAAACAAATGTTTTCACATAGATATTAATGTTTTATAAAACACAAGCAAAAATTAAGAAATGAAAAATTGCCCAAGACTCTCAGGTAAGGGCAATTTATATTCTGTGTTTAGTATCCTCTTTTTTTTCGTGCAGATAAATATATTTCAACAAAAAGTTTTTGTTAATAATTTTCCTTTTTACCTTGCAATATTGCATGAAGTTTGTACTCTTTAAGTATTATTTAAAGCTCAATTTTCTAATATTTATATGTCATTTTATAGATGTGTAGCAGAGTAAGATTTTCAGATATTAAGCAGAGTTGTTCCCCAATATTCTACCCTTTTAGTTCTGTAATTACTTGATCCCTATATCCCTTATTAGATATTAAAGCAGCAATGGTAGCTGTCTATGTACATTACAGTTGGAGGAAGAGCTAATGTAAATGAAAGATGCATGTAAATTCTTGTCTTTAATTTCAAAAATACTTTCTTGAGACTCATAAAGACAAAGCAAAGCTTCATTAAGAAAGAAATATATAACAATTTTTAAGTTCCAAATGAAGTATTAAATACTATATTGAAGTTTTAGAAAATAATATTTATTCTGTAAAATAGAACATTGTGAAGCTGGAAAGTCAATTTCACTCTGTACAAAAAGAGAGAAAATTTTGATTTCCTGATAAAAGAAAAAAAAAAAAGAAACACAAGTATTAATGTTATTGTGAAAGGGCTTAGGTCCCATCCGTGGACTATGATCGAAAATTTTTATTAGAAACCACAGATAGTTGTGTGGGACCTGAGAGGAGAGAGGATTTATTCCTTGGGAGAAGGTGATGGAGCTAGCAAGTCAAAGAGAAGTGGCTTTGTTCAATATGATACTATAGAAGTCAAGTTTTTGTGTTGGGAAGCCTTAAGTTGGCACAGAAGTTTGACTGGATGATTTTCTGTGCAAGAAGATTCAATTATTCAATATACTACCACTATTTGGGAAAGTGTGATTTATGTGAGGAGGAGGAAGTGACCAGTACAGAAATGACATCTGGAAAGCAAAGGGGTACATGGACATGTCAGCCACGGGTGCATTTGGGTGAGTTGCAAATGACCAAAGGCCACTGAAGTTTGTGCATTTGAACAGAAGCCAGCATTCTCAGAGGCTACTATACAGAGAAAAACTCTGTTATGTTTAAAATTTTTAAGCCTCTTAGAAATCATAGCATTTTAGGGAGAAATGAAGAACAGAAAAAAGATAATTCTGAATTAATTTGCTACTTATTCAAACAAGGCAATGTGCATTCCACATATAGTCCAATTATTCATTTAATAATTAATATAATATTTCACTGTTTAGATAAATAGAAGTTTGAAAATTAACTTTAGTTATGGATTAATATAAACATATGATTGTGACTCTAGGACTCATACTACCACAGATGTATCATAATATTTTGTTATAATTCATAAAATGTCAAATTGTACAGTAAGAAAGGCATAAATTAACCAAATGGTTCAATAAGAGTTGAAATGAATATTCTTATACTCAAATAGTTGTTAAATATCTTGGATTATCTTTATAGTGTCTGCGGACTTGCATCTTTTTAAATGTATTTCAAATTCATACATCCTATTTTAATTTTTGCTGTCTGTAAATTTACATAATTAATTCATGAATTAGTCAATAAAACTTATTTTATAATTATCAAGGTCACATATATAACCTTAATTTCTTTATTCCAAGTTCTGCTGGAAATCATTAACAGAAGGATAACAGGAATGTAGTAATTCATAAATAAAGAGAAATAGCATATATTACTTGCCTCATCTTTGTCCATCTTGTACTTTGCATTAAAACAAGAACTCTGAACTAAGACGAATATTTCTATTTTTTTCCTTACTTTTAATGGATTTGTATAGTTTGGTATAAGTCAGCATGATGTTGGCCTCATGGGTTCAGAATCGTGTCCTTCTCTACTATTTTCTGAAAGAGATTTTGTTGAATTGGCGTTATTTCTTCTTAAAGCGGTGGAATTCACCATATAAATCCTCTGGGCCTTGAAGCTTTCTTTGGAAAGATTTTTAACAATGAATTTTTTTTTAAAATAATAAATGTGGACAAATGTTATCGTATATTATTTGATATGAGGAAAGCTTAGAACTAGCTATTGAAGAATAAATGTGTCAGAATCATAAGGGCACATGAATTTATCTGTAAGTGCATCTGTAAGTGCTAGCTTTTATTCCAAATTAAATATTACCTTATTTGAGAGTCTAGAAAACTGCACCATGCCTCTAATTATATGTGAGTATATGATGTTATTCTAATTGTACATTACTTTTTTATTTTATTTAATGAAATAATAGAACTATTAAATGTTCTTGTGTACTTTATTTCTCCTGCCAGTAGCAAGAAATGTCAGGCAATATATATTTGCAATCAGACACTTGAAATTTTATGATAAATTAATTGGCACAATGGGGTTTGATTTCTTGCTCAAAAGGAGCATATGATTTGAGCAGCTCAAACATCAATTGAAATGATTTTGAGAAGCCAGGCAAGCTGTTATAATCTTTAGAGACACCCCAGGGACACCTGGAAAAGATAAGGTCATTCTCCTCCCAGATACTCCTTGCAGAGAGAGGCCAGTGACTACTGTAATAGGTAACTCTGACACACTGAGTAACAGAGATCTTGATTTTTTAGTCATAACCTAGCTTGAATGCAACTTTTATCCCCTCGATTGATATATTGACATGTGCAATTCAAATAATTCTCTGACCACATCTACAGAGAAAGGAAAACACTTCTACTTAAACTAAACCTGTTTGTTTTTTCTTTAAAGTTCACTTTCTAACACCAGTGATAGAAAATCAGTTCTACAACATTTGAAATGCTTCATTAACATCAATTAAACAAAACAAACTCCATTCTCTTGTTGGAAATGTGCTGTATAATGATTTTAACAATTAACCAGAAATCTGTTGATAAAAACTTCAGCATGTCATTTAGCAGAAATGACAACTATAGTTATGAAAAGAATCTTTTTATAGGTAAATGATGCAATGCTCAAAGAAAATCAGTTTTAATAAGTATATTGTCCAGTGTTTCTAATGTGTGCTGTCTTCACATACAAGCAGAGTCATCAACTATCTCTGGCTCCGATTTGAGGGATCTCTTGGGAATATCTTGACCATTGGAGGATCCAATTTCACAGGTCTAAGGTTAAACATTCCCAGAGAAGATGCCTTTTTTGAAAAGTGAGAAGAGAAAGGAGTAAGACCAATTATTTCTAGCTGTTTTCTTATACTCACTTATAATAAATAATGCTTATGGAATATATATTTGTGAGACTATTTTCTAAATTATTTCAGGTGTCACTTTATTTAAAACATCAGAAAACCTGATGAGATAATTAGATTTACCATTCTAATTTATAGTGGTGGGAAACTGATGATTAGTGAGATCAATTAGTTTGCCCATTGTCATACAGCCAAGATGTGGCAGAATCTGTGTTCAAACCCAAGACTGTCTGAATCCAGGACTTGATTCAAAAACTTATTTAAATATCATCCATAATTCTTCAAAGATTAGTGTCCACATTTATAAGGAAAGAGAGGTTTAACAAAACCCAATAATGTAAAAAGTGAAAACATAGGTATTTATTGGAATAACTGTAATTGAAATCTAGCATCTCCTTACTGTGCTAGTCCATTCTTGGAAACAGTAATACAAAATCTTAGGATATAAAAAATATAAAAAACTGAAGCTACTAAATAGACAAGGAATCTCAACATTTAAAAGGATCCAGATAAATGCACCTTTAAAGACAACACTGTCCTCACACTTGTAAAAGATCGATTCTGACTACAGAGAACTTATATTCCCCAAAACTCAGAAAACCAAATTCAAATTTATCAATGTGTTTATTTTACTTTTCTTAATCTGTTAGATTTATTGTATTTGAAGTTGAAATACGAAAGGGTAAACATATTACGTACAGTAGCAGCAGCAGCAGCAACAGCAGAGCAAGGCATGTTGAATAATTTCTATAGGCCAGGGCAGTACTTACTGCTTATAAGCATGAGCTCATTTAAACCTTACAGTAATGCTGTGATATAAAAACTAATTATTCCCATTTTGTAGGTGAGGAAAAAGTTCAAACTTGCTAATTAACACTTCTAAGTTCACACAACTAAGTGGCAATGCTGACATCTGAGTGTATGTCATTGTACTATAATGTTCACACTTTTAATTGTTAAGCACTACTTGTGTTTATATATTTAGCAACAGCTCAGTATATGGTTACATATAATTAATTTTCTGAATAGCATAGGAAATATGTAACTAAACAGTTAGGAGTATTTTAGTGGCATATATAGAGAAAATAATCTGCCTTTGAAATAACATGAAGACTCTTTAAGATCACGTAATGATGATAAATGTCCCAACATTGAATGGCTAATACCCACAAATTATAAACTGGTGAAAAATCTGATTAAATATTCCTACAAAAAGTAAAAATTTCACTATTATATGCTCAAGATGTTTCCCTCTGTGGAAGAAAAGATTCTCCTTATTTATTATATTATTATCACTTTAATTTTTTTCTTTATTTCCTGAACCCTCTGCTCTGTGTGCATTAGCCTTCTTTTTAAAAGAAAATAATAAACATGAAACAGTCAGCCTCCAGATTTTGAGAGATGTTGAGTAAGTATTTTTATAATATTTCAAAATGGCAAATTGCCTTTAAAAGCTAACAACATTTATATTTAACCCATCAACAGTGAAACTGAGGAGGAGGGGGATATATTTCCGTACAGTGAAACTCATTTTTGATCCAATTATCTGCATTTCCTGTGACCATTATACCTGTCAACTATGTTCATACAAAATTGCTGAAGGTCAATGCCTCTGATATTAAGTTCTGTCACACAGAGCCTGAGTTAAGTGACTTCAAAAGACGTTGACACATTGTGAATAGGAATCGGTTGCTATTCTGCCAATAAGAGTTGCTATTGACGACTGAAGTAATGTCACTAGTCACCACTGAGTTAAGGTCATGTTCTAATGACACTCCCCATGTCAATCAGAAAGGCCTTCTGGTATAAGATATAACGCATATTAATCTAACCCAAGGGAATTGAAACAATGGATATGTTTCTAGTGCAGATCAACCCTCAAGTAATGATGGAAATTTTTGCAGGCTGAAATGTCACATTCAGCAGGAAGATAATAATTCTATCCAGGCTTCTCTTTTTCTTTATCATGAAGGGTATTGCATTTTATCAAGGGTGGGTTTTGAACATAATTATTGCCATTAGTCTTTGAAATGATATTTATACAGGCCAGCTTTCTTAACCTATTTTGACATTTCAAAGGCCCCTAATCATTTCCCTCATCTTATTAAACCTGTGGCCCAGATAGCAAGCTGATCTCTGCCCTGCTTGGGCATATGATATAGTGATTTGTTTCTGACAGGTTTTAAACATCTAGGTAGTGTTTGTGCTAAAACACATAAAAGGTGGCACATAGCTTAACCTTCCTATGTTCTGCTTGAAAAGAGAAGCCTAGGACAGGGAGCGCAGATTCAGCTAAGTGCTGAATTATCTCACTGTGAATCTTAGAGTAGGAAATAAAAGTCTCCGTTTTGGTGATAGGAATAGTCACATGAGGAAAAACAGGTTTGTACCTAAAAGGATCATCTTCAAGACATTTTCCTAGATAATGTTTGTTCCTGGGTATAAACTCATCCAGAAGTATTATTTCTCTGTCTTGGATCCTGCCCAAACCAATGGGATAAAATAGGAGGAAGCAGAAACAAAAAACGCAATTAGATCATTCTAACATACCTTTGCGGTTTTCTGTTTTACTGGGCATTCCTTTACGTACAGGAGATTTGTAGATGAGAAAAATTGAGATTCGCCTCATTTTTTCCTAACTTCTGTCGTATTGCTTCATTGATAACATGTAAAGTATACATATAAAAACACACATCACAATTCCTGCAATATGAATTAGAAACCACCTATTCCTATATGAATGCATGCAGTAAATTTATCCTTAACGTCTACAGTTTATCCAAATGCCTTTGTCCTGAGTTAAATTCAGCACTGTAGGTGTCATAAAGTCTTCTGCGTAGTCTGCAGCTACTAATGCCTTCTCTCAGATAGGCACTCCTCTCTCTTGAGACCTCAGTTACATAGTATATTTTGTGATGCTTTCTGCGTTAAATGTTTGGCACGATCTTTCACGCTTTTCACTATGCAAGTTATCATTTCTTTTATTCATTTGTTGTTGTTGAAGCGATATGCATGCTTGTTAGATAATATGGCATGGATTTATAACTCTCTCCATGTACTGTTTAGCTTCTGTCTAAATGGTATATAGGCAGTCAATAAAGGCATTCTCCAACTTACAAGTGGGTTATGTTCCAAAAATTCATTTTTAAGTTGGTTGTCTAGACGTTAGAGTAAATTTTCCCATGTAATCAATGTAATGAATTGTAGTTCCCCAGTCACCAATACGAGTTCTATATCCTAGGATCAATGATATTACAGTCTAGAAAAGAATGAAAAAGGGAGAGACTAATTTTGCCTAAGATAAATAAGCAGAATTTTGTAAATAGGGAACTGTGATTTGTCCTGTCACTTTAAAGACTATACATTCCCCTTTTCAATTCCATTTTCCCAGACTACTGGGTACACCCACACTGCTTGATCCTGCCCTATATCAGCCCAATCTCTTGCATTATGCCTCCCACTCCAATTTGAAATTCCTATCCTTCTCAATTGTAACATTTTGTCTTCCCAAAAAGATTAACTCAGCTAAGGGATAAAAGAGGTTAATTAGTTGCATCAAGACCCTGAAGGACTCATAGGTATAAGCTACTTTAAAGAAGAGACATGCCTATTCATTCTTTTATTATCTTCTACTACTTAGGATAGTGCTTACAGAGTGCTTAGCATGCACTCAATAATGATCTGAATACATAATGAACATTATTATATCTATATTTCATGATATGCATTAATCACATATATCTATTACCAAATATTTTATATTGTCTAATAATAGTGAGGTTTTTATAGATGCTATTTTAAACAATGGTTTTACATTTTTAAAGACTTCTTTAAGTAAAGGGGAATAAATTGAGCACCTAGTAAGTCTAAGACATATGAGATTTTTTACATAAATTTACTCAGGTTAAAGTAAAATCAGTGGAGTAAATAAATAACATTCTAGTTTTTAGATCAAGAAATTGAGGCTTCATGAGTTCAAGAAACTAGTCCAAGATCGTCACTACTAAAATTGGCATTCAAATCTAGTTATGACTGACTTCAATCCTATACACTTTCTGTTAAAATAAGCTTAAAAGTAAAAGTTTTAATAGCTAAAATTATGGTACATATAGCAAAATGAAAATGAGTATTTCAGAAAAAGTGTAAGAAGCATGTTGTTGATGATTTTTATTTCCTTTGTTTGTGGCAAAACCACACAGGTCTTAAAACTTACTTGAGCTTCTGCCCCTGTTCATCTCCTTTGCTTGTTTTCACTATATGTGAAAACTTATATTTTCCAAAAGGCCCATGCTCTCTGAGGACAGGGACTTCTGCTGCCAGGCATCTCTCTGTGCAGCTCTGTGCCTAATCCCTCACTATTACTTAGTAACTACTTTTTGAATGAATGAATGAATAATTTTCAAATCATCAAATAAAAGACTCTCATTTCTTAACTTGAAAAAGAAATATTTTCTTCCTTTTACCTAGATATTTATAAATATTAGTCAGCACTTTACATATGTGACAAAGCTATGACTCTCGACAATAGACATCAAGAACTTCATTTTCTATGTTCTGTGATGAAAAATGCAAATTACTTGCAGGACGGTTCTTTGCAGAGGAGGAAAAGTAGAAATTTAAGCAATTTTCTGATGATTTGTGTCAAGAAGGGCAGTTAATCTGAATAGTTCATACACTTATTGTATTACTAGGAAAGAATGAAGGGCTCTTGCCCAAAATTATTCAACCCTTGCCTGAAATTATCCTGATAGTAGACTCTGAAAACATAGGGTGGGGTATGGCTTCCTGGTCCTGAATCATATGCAGAAATTAAATACTTCATTAATCCTCTTCCCAAGAGATCATGTAAGTATAGTAAGATAGTATTGCACAATGGTATTGCTTTTCAAACAATTTGAGCAGAATTGCACTAATATCATTGGATTCCCTTCTGATTTGGCTCTTAAATACCAAGGGACACAAATTTAACCACACAGAGACATAACAATTAAGCTAGTTGGTCTCTGTGACATTTTTGAACCTGGGAAGATAATTTATTACTTCTTAAATTGTAGGTTACACAAATTCTTATGCTGGACTTAAATCTGTGTGGCTTAAAGTGTGGCATTAAGAAAAAGAAAATACAAAATCTCATGATTTAATGTAGGTAAAAAGAGAGTGTCATATTTTTTCAATCTCCCCTTCCTTGTTTTTTAAAAAAATAACTCTTGTATTTTATCAAGAGTTGGCTGCATTATGTTGCCAAATATGAATGGATTCGATAGCAACAGTATATTTTTTACTCATATTACATAAGCAGCATGGTTCAGCATAAGCACTCAGAGAGACCTAACCATCACAGCCACAGTGAAGAAATGCAGCAAATCTGAATCACTGACTCTTAAACCTTCTACCTGGAAGTGAGATACCCGTTTTAAGTTCTCATTTTGTTATCCAAAGCAATTCTCATTATCATGCCTAACTTTAAAATCAGAGGGTGTGTACTGGAAGGCAGAATGCCAGAAATATTAGATGATCAGCACCAATGATAACCACATGTTTCTTATATCATATACTTCCTTTTCTCTCTGAGCAGCATAAAGTTTGAGACCTCAAAACTTTGCATCAGAAATCTTGGGGTCAAAGTGAAGTCTGCTGTACTTGCTGGATACAGAATCTTGAACAAGTTACTAAGCCTCTCCATGCCTCTGTTTTCTTCATCTGTACAGAGCAGACAGTAATGGTACCTTAACCTCAAAAATATGTTGTGAATATTATGGAGATAATACATCGAAAGCTTCTTATAACACTTAGAATACTTCTTAGAAGTATCCAATAAATGTCAGTCATGACTGACAGTAATTTTTTTCATTCCACACTCTAAAATATTCTTCCAAATTAATGCAAAGGACACTGAGTCTCCCTTATCCTTTTATGTTTTCTAGGAAGGTATATAGTTTAAATGTTCCAGAAAATAGTACTGTTGAAACATATGAAAAATTTTGTTATCATTTCTTTGATATTCATTCATTTCATTGTGGCTTAATATTTATTTGTTTTTTCTAACAGATATTTGGGAAAATGTTACTGTGTGAAAGATCCTGCATATATACATTTTTAAAAATATATTGTTATAATATTGTGTCATTGTTTTAATCATTCATTGTCATCATTATCTTTATTTTCTTAATGGATCAATGACTGAAATTGGTGTCTCAAAACTTCCAATATGATAGATTATCTTAATTTTTCTATAATTTGGTTCTTTTTTCTGAATGTAAGAATTTTATTTCAGATGAAGTTATATCAATTTTTGTTACTCATAAAAAATAAAATGTTATGTATCTTTTTTATTTTCTTTTTTTATTTTAGGATATTATGGGGGTGCAAACATTTTCGTTACACGTAATGCCTTTGCCTCTCCCAAGCCAGGGCTAGAGGTGTGCCCTTCCCCCATACAGTGTACACCACATCCATTAGTTGTGAGTTTACCCACCCCCACTCTCCCACCTGACATCCAATGAATATTACTACCATGTGAGCACCTTAGTGTTGATCAGTTAGTACCAATTTAATGACAAGTGCATGTGGTGCTTATTTTTCCATTCTTGTGATATCACACTTTGAAGGATGAGCTCACACTCTATTCAGGATAATGTAAGAGTTGCTAGATCACCATTGATTTTTGTAGTTGAGTCATATTCCATAGTATACATATACCATATTTTATTAATCCACTCATATATTGATGGATACTTGGGTTATTTCCACATCTTTGCAATTGTGAATTGTGCTGTCATAAATATTGGAGTGCAGATTTTTATTATAAGGCATCTTTTTTTTCTTTGGGTAAATGCCCTAGTAGTGGGATCGCTGGAAAAATACAGTTTTAAATTAAATAGAAAAAAGCATAGTTTAGTAATTAATAACTAAAAAATGTATAGTATCTGTTTTAATAATATCAGGAAAAATATACTGAAAATTGAAGTCATTAATAAGGATTTTAAAAAGCCATCAAATATTGGTAAGAGAATCAGTTTGCCAAAAATAATATAATAATTCTGGATAAGTATACACATAACAGAATAACTGAAAAATAGTTAAAGTAAAAAGAACCGAATTTTTCTCCTTTTGCTTTAACTCTTTTTCCATAAGCATAGTAGTTATTTAAGGATTTTGAAAGTAGAGAGATTAGCACAAGCAAAACCATGGAAGCCATGTTTAACATGGCATCGTAATGTGAGTATATTATGAGACATTTGAATAATAAAGAACAGAAGATAGATACATGGTTTGAGCAAGATCACAAAGACTTTTGGGCCAAGAGTTTTATGTTATTTTAAAGGCAAAGGAGAACCACATAAAAACTTTATTCAAGAAATTCATTACTCAATTGATCTCTTGACATCAAGCAGCATATTAAAATGGTCAGTTGCTAAATCTCTGGAGTCAGATTTCTTTTTCTACTACCTAGAAAAAGACTTTAGGCAAATGATAATTTTTCATTTCTAAAGTAGCAATAATACTGCTTCCTATATCACTTTGTGTGTGTGTGTGCATAATTGATGAGATTATATTAGATTGTGCCTGACACATAGTAAATTCAGAATAGATGGTAGCTATCATTATCAACACTACCAAAATAATAAGTATTACTTTTATATTTTTGTTTTGGAGATAGCACTTTGATGACAATTCAGAGAAAACACTGTACAACAGTTAGATGGGGACATAAATCATTTTTAGGTTATCTTTTTGTATACAGATAAGAAATTAAGACAGCATGAAATATGTCAATGATGGAAGGTTTTGTAGAAAGAGTTCAGATCAAGTGAACTGATCAAGATCAAGCTCAAGTGAGAAAAACAGACCTGATAGGTTTTGTTAACCAAGTAGATGTGAAAAATGAAGGAAAGGATTATTATTTTTTGTATTTGGAAAACTGGTTGAATGACAAGTTATCTACTGAGATAGGGACATAAGAAGAAGAGAGGGTTGATAGCAGGATGTGGTAAGTTCAATTTTCAATATGTATAATTTACAGGTTCAGCTACAGAATTGAATAAAATTATCTTTCAATCTGTAGAATACATGGGACTACAACTCAGAATGGAGAATGGGATTAAACATACATATTTGAGAGTTATCATCAATGTTGGGTGGGATGAGTTTCTCTTTGTGGGAAGAATACTTCCAGAAAACCCTTCCCTCAATTCATCTTCTCACTTACATCTGAGTATTTGAAAGGAAAAACAGAGTATGTTAAACTCAGTATCTTTGATTTTCCCTTGTCATGGGTTTCATCCTGTCTACAGAGAGCATGTGCTCTTGGATGCTTTTTTTCCCCTGATGTGTGCTCTGGAGAAAAATCATGTTTCCACAGAGCAAACACAGTGGTCCATTGATGCCAATGACTGGTGGGCAGCTCTCTGTTACATTAGGGCTCATTATCTGGAATCTATATATCCAAATATATAGGCAATAAAGACTTTGGCTTTTTCAATAATATAAATGATATACTTTTATTTCCATCTGCCTAAGTCTCCATCTTTTTTTTCTTTATATGTTCAGAACTCTTGATCTCAGCTGGAGGAAAGAGTGTCATTTACTGGGCCCCTGTGGTATTCTAACCTGCGTGTAGGTAGTAGTCAAAACTATCGGTGTGAATGAAGGGAAAGCTTCCAGAGGAAGTGCCTTAAAAGTGAAGAGAAAAAAAGATGGAAAGGACAGGTGAGAAGAAGTGAGTTAAGTTAAAGAAAGAGAAGAGGAGGACCTAATTCTAAAAGAAATTAATATTGAGGGGTCAGGACTATAGTATCATGAGAGGAGAACTTGATGGGATACAGAGGGATCAGAGCTTCATCTGCCTTCATCTGACTGTGTTAACACACCTGAGAGATTAACCAGTTGGTGATTATTCTTCAATTCCTCCATTATATCCTACCCTTCTGATGTACCCAAAATTTAATGAACTCAATTGGGCATATTATACTACCTCAGGGATATCACTAGCATCCTACACTGTAACTCAGTCCTCTGAGTTTTGAGAAAAAGTGTGTAGGATGCAGGAATGCATATCAGTCAATAAAATCAAATACTGAAGAGTTGTCCAGTTGGATAAGGGCTAAAAGCTATCCCCAGGATCTGATACTTAGGATGCAATTGGGGACCTTAAAGTAAATTATTTCAATTGGAGAAGGAAGTGGGGGAGAGAAACAAGAGAGGGCTAGACAGGATGTGTCATTTTCTCTACTATAATTCTGTGTGTAGTTAAGCAGATAGATGTATGGATGTTTTCATCTTCCTCACCTTAAAATTTAAATCAGAGAAAATATTCAGATCCCTATTAAAATTGTTTGAGACCAGACTTCTTTTTAATGTAGTAAACAGTGATGTAAGATTCATAAGTTTTCTTTTATTTTTTATACCACTGATATTGGTAACTTTAACCATACACACTAATTCGGGAACAAATTTCTTGTCATACATAAAGTTGATTTTTAACAATGCATAAGAATTTACTGCATAGGACAATCCTGTGAGTGAAACGTGAAAATGAGAAAACATACTCTGTCATCTTTTGTATGCTTCAAGGGATTTCCTTTTCTTAGGAGAGAGATTTTTTGGTGAAAATCTCATACTGTGTTACTCATAGTATACAAAGCTTTACACCTGTCTATTTGTAAATCTCATTATTTTATCCAACAAATGCAAACACCCATAGACAGCTCAGTTATTTTAGGCTCTGCTAGTATTTAAAGTACCAGCTTCAAAAAATTAGGTCAAGCAATGTCCTATTGTTACTTGTGTGACTTATAGCATGTTATGGTGAACCTGAATATTTAGTCAGCATCAAAAGTAAAAACATAAATAAATAGAACGAACAGGCTATTCTTCTAAAGAGTATTGTTTCTGGAAAACCAAGCTCATGCTTTTTCAAGGATCACAAGGATAAAACTGTACATGATTGGACAATCGTCTAATTTATGGGAGAATCTAAAACAATTTTAGGAGCTTAACACTACAATAGCCCTTTGGGGTATTAACTCTGTCAACCGGATTGTAAATCAGAAGATTGATAGCTCTATTATGAAGGCATGTGAAATATCAAACACATGGACCGGATGGAATGTTTAACAACTCCTTTGTGAGGTGACCAGAAACTGCTGACCGATTTGTTGGCTTAAATTCTGCTGAATGGGTCCCTTTAATTTCCTTCAAATATTCTACTAAATAATTCAAAAGAACTGTGCTTAAAAGGGAAGACATATAAATTCAAATGGCTTATATTTAAATTAGAAAGTGTTTTATAGACAGAGTTTGATATCAAAATCATTAGTATTTTAAACATACTTAAAAATTAAACCTGAAAACTGAGTAAGACAGAAGAAAGAGACAAATGAATCTTTTTTGCTCTGATATTCTCTGTTCTTTTTTCAATCATTCCCACCACACTGAGAATATTATTATATTTACAGTACATTTTATTAAGTAAAATTATTCTTAACATAGTATTATGTATATACTGACAAGTCAATTACAAAACTGAGCAAAGGAATATATTAACTGAACATCTACCATGTGCCATATTTTTTTAGGTATTCACTATATTATGTTGAATAAAACATGGCTCTTGCCTTAAGTCAGTTTATGTATCTTGTATGAGATGTAGACATATTCAAATAAATTTCATTTTAAGAATTTTTTTTTTTTTTTTGGGACAGAGTCTCACTCTCTTGCCTGGGCTAGAGTGCCATGGCGTCAGCCTAGCTCACAACAACCTCAGACTCCTGGGCTCAAGTGATCCTTCTGCCTCAGCCTCCTAAGTAGCTGGGACTATGGGCATGCACCACCATCCCTGGCTAATTTTTTCTATATATTTTTAATTGTCCAATTAATTTCTTTCTATTTTTAGTAGATATGGGGTCTCACTCTTGCTTAGGCTCGTCTCGAACTCCTGAGCTCAAACAATCCGCCCGCCTCGGTCTCCCAGAGTGCTAGGATTGCAGGCATGAGCCACCACGCCCGGCCTTTGAATTTTCAAAGATGTTATATCATATGATTTTTGAATAACTTTTCAAGAAGTTAATTTCAAATAACTAACATCAACATAAACTGTAGACATCTTACATAAACACAAATTGCTCATTCATTTAAAGTAATTAAATAAAGATAGCAATATATAATGGAGACAGGAATAAGGTTCAAGTACCGAATACATATTGCAAAGTCCTGTAAACTCACTAAAGGTGGGAAATATAGTTGATTTCCAGCTTTCTGATAGCATGGTTTAATATTACTTAAGATCTTGTGCTCTGAAATTGGTAGGTACAATTAATAGTGCTCGCTATGTATAAACACTTTTTTGTTATCAACTTTTAAAATTTCCTTAAAATTTCTCCATAAAAATTCTCAGGTTTGCCTTCATCTGACTGTGTTAACACACCTGAGAGATTAACCAGTTGGTAATTATTCTTCAATTCCTCCATTATATCCTACCCTTCTGATGTACCCAAAATTTAATGAACTCAATTGGGCATATTATACTACCTCAGGGATATCTCTAGAATCCTACACTGTAACTCAGTCCTCTGATTTTATTTAGAGAATATGTGCGTGTGTGGCAGGGAAAAAATAACTTGATACTTCTTGGGATAGCCCTAACTATTATTAAAAATATTGGGCTAGATTCTCCTCTCTGAGGAGGAGGACATATATATAGCAAGCTATCGCATGAACCCACAGAATTTTCCAGTAAAGAGTAGAATGATCTCTTCTAGTCTATGCTAGCTAGTTACACCCCTGTACATACTATGTACATGCATAAAGAAAAACTAAACAACGACAGAAAAGAAATGTGTCTCAGAAATTCCCAAGATGATGTGTTCTCAAAACATGTCATTATTTACTCCCCTGTTCTTTCTGGCCTCAAGAACACTTTGAGTCATCTATGCTGGTATTTTGTTGAAATTTGTTTCTAAAATAAGAAAGGAAACGTGACCATCCTCTTTTTTACATATTCAGAATTAAACACCTTCATAATTAATTCATTGACTACTGAAATATGTCGTGACTATCGGGTTGGATGTGCGAAGGGAAGAGTCTTTCCAAAGTAAAGTGTGATGGAACCTGGCCATGCCTATCATGCTCAGCCTTGCCCTGACCTAGGAACACAGAAGACGCCGGATTCAGGACGCTCACAGACTCACCATTATTGCACAGTTATAACTGTAACACAACCTGAGTGTTATATTAGCATAACTAGTCTAACATTTGCATAACATTGGAGATGCACTTAGGAAGTGCCTTCCCCCACCAAATTCCATTTCAATGTAGTCTTCTTGTCTTAAATTAAAAAAAAAAAAAAATCTGTCACGTACCAAAAAAAAGAAACCAAAAAACAAAAATAACTCCTCAGTACATTACAACTCCTAAAGAACTAAAAATGATTTCATCATATTCTAAACATTATGATCAATCTTAGTAAAACTTTCTTCTTCACATGCTTATCTGTGCTCTTATTAGGTTCCTTAAATTATAAGATAGAAAGCTCACATCAGAATAGAATAGACATGAGACAGTTGTAGGGTCTTCATTAACTTTTGTCAAGGAATCTTTAATTATTACCTTATAAAAGAGATCTTTTGACTTTAAAAATTAAGGAAGTCATCTATCTTCTCACTGTTGAATGATAAAAAACCTGGGAAGAACTATATTCAAATAATGTCAAGACTAAGGTGCATGGATCATTGGGGAAAAGAGACTGATAGATTTCCTTAGATGTTTTGGTGGTTTATATGAGATAAGGTATTAGAGACCAAGAATAGAATAACTCATGATCAAGGAGGATTTTCATGAAATCCTATTAGCCTCATCTTAGGAACATAAGAATCTTCATTCTTGTCTAAATAATAATAATAATAATAGAAAGTGACTACAAGTATATAAAGTCACTTTGATACTAAGATATAAAGATGAAAGTGCCAATATGGGAATAAATAGAATTTGGTTAGCTTGTATCAGGAGTGCATTAGGCTAATTTTGGCATTCACTTATTATGTATTTTTATTATAATGTATCATTTTATATAGATTATGGAGTTATACTTTTCTTTATTTGGAATTCATCTTATTACATGGAGGTTGAAATCTCTTTCAACTTTTTATCCCAGATACAGCTACACATACATTCTTCTAGTCTCAGGCCTCCTCTGACTTTCAGATACAATGGTTTTCCCTGTCCTATGTATTAATAGCAATCTATCCTTTCCCTTTGTAGTATTTAGTGTAGTTGTCATTTTATACTCAGTCAAGGGAACACGTCTCTACTGGTTCTGACCATTATATTAAGCTCATAAAAACGGAGATTATTATCAAGCACTGATGTCTAAGAATGCTCAGTTTTAGGGCATGTTCTGGCTCCCTGACCTTTGAGCACCACAGTAAAATCAATACACTCCTGATGTCTAATCACATATGTAATACGAAACCAAATAAACTTCACTGAAAGAGACTAGGCAAATTTTCATGCTGTCAAGGAATCGACCAGATTATTGCAAAATTACATCTGATATTGTTTATATTCATTCTGTTTTCAAAAATATAGGTAATTGTTAATATTTTTATTTCAGCAGTTTGAAGACATTATTCTATTGTCTTTTTACATGTATCATTACTGATGTGAATTTTAATTCCTGTTCTTTTGTAAGTGCCATCTTTATTTCTTATACCCAATTTTGGATATTCCTGATAGTCTAAAATTCAGTTGTGGATTTATATTATTAATCATCTTTAAGACTGTTATTTGTAAATCAGAAAATAATTATAGTACTTAAAAATCACCATATCCATCATTTGTGTTCTATATTTATGTTAGGAATATACTGGAATTTCCAGAACAAATCCTGTGTACCTCCAACATTCTCTTATGGTATTCTAATTCTAATCCTATTTTTTTTTAAATTCTCTGAAATTTCCTTAATGTTACATATAATATTATAATATTGACTTTCAGGCTTGTCTATTCTCTGATTTTCAGCTTTTCCTTTAAAATATTTTAATCTAGGCAAGAACTTGTTTCCTAATTGCTCTTTTTTAGCCTATTCATATTTTATAGATGTTACATCATTTCTACTAGTAATATGTGCTAATATGTAATGACTGATCATGCTGAACCAAGCAAGCACTATTCTAAATTCTTTAGCTATGTTAAATTCCCTATCAAATCTATGAGTTACCCTATTTTACAGATTGGGAAACTGAGGGGAAGAGGGTTAAGCAACATGCCTAAGGTCACACAGGTAATGAGTAGTCCTCACCCTTAAGCTTTAGATTTTGTTGATTTATATTGTCTCTTCTTTCTCCATTATTTTTCCCTTTTTAGTTTATAATGTTACAAATCCCTTCATTTCTTTACACATCTCAAATATTTATTTTAAAGTCCCTCTCAGGTTACTTTAAAATTTCTAATTCCAAATCATAAATCCTCCAATTATTTAATTTATGATTGTCTTTCTTAGCATTGAACTTCTCATATGTCTATGGGTTATATATACGAACTCTGGAAGTTGAAATTCCATGAAGTTAAATCCTTAGGAGTCTCATGAGGGCAGTGCGTTGTGGATGCGTTCCAGAGAACAGTTTCCATGGTTGTTTCCACCAATTCTGGAACAGATTGAGGATATTTAAGGTTTTTATACCATATGGTTTGCACAAAATTGAGCCTGAAAACCTTATATCTTGTGCTCAGGATTTCAATTAGTCATGACTTTTCATCCTTACTTCCAGAATACAACTCTACTCCAGCATTTATAGATAAGGCCATCGCTTCCTGAAACCTGACTTCAGACTGGGATCCTTATTCTCATTACCTAATGTGCACAGTCTTTAACTCCCCCCTTTGCAGATTTCCGATCCTCAACCTCCAGGATACGTTTCTGGTTATGATACTTAATGTGCTGCTCAACTTCTGGTTTTGGTTAACAAAATGGTTATAAGGTGTTTCTTGTTTTGTTTTGTTTTTAGGACACTTAGGCCCCTCCTTTCCAAGTTTGTGGGCTCAAAGATATATTTTCAATAGTTTAAATATATGTAACCCATCATTTTCTATGATTTAGACCAGGAGAGCATTTTCTGTTTTGTTCAGTACAGCAATTTGATCAGAATTCAGCAAACTTTCTGTAGGCGCAGATCACCAACAGTTTCCTGGATGAATAGCTCTGGTTTTGACCCTTTAACATTTGTCTTTCTCTTAACATCAAAAGAAAAGATATATTCATTTTCAATGTAGGGATTTAATGTCTTTTTCTTTATCATTTCAATTCTAAGAAGGAGCCAATTTCATCTCATCACGGGAAATGGGAAAACACAATACAATTGCTCATGATCTTACTGATTCATAGAGATATGAATAGATTCTTCAACTTTATTTTATTCCTCACTGGCTTTGATAGTATGGATCAGGCAAGACATATTGTCTACAGACACACAAAATAATTGGCTTTTAGTAAAAAGCGAGTAAAGAATATTTATCAACATGAAATTCTACTTGTGTATCTACTGAGTAAGAGAGTTTCATTATGCGAGTCTGAATCTGAGCTTTAGACACCTGAAAAATATTTTCAAAAATATTATAATAGAAAAGATAAAGAGATAATTCATCCAGGTTTTTCTCTTTCATACTATTTCTCTTTATTTTCATCAGCAATATGCCAAATATATTACATATAGAATTGAATACAATGAGAATATTCTCAATTAATCCCTTTAAAGAAGAACCTTTTTTATAGAACCACAAGAAATTCCAGAGCAGTGTATTCTCTTTGAATTAATCTCAGAATAGTGAGATGTTTCCTCTGTGGCTGATAATATTATAATATTTCATACTTCTAAGTTTCCAAAAAATGCTTAAATTATCTTGTGCCATTTAGATTCAAGATAAAGCCTTTCATTGTTAAGACTGTTAGTTTAGAAAAATAGAAAAGGGACAACTGAAAAATATTCCTCAACCAAGTGTTGTGCTTCCAGAGGTCCTTGCAGGAAAACTAAAATAACTTTCTCCACTCGATTTATTTGCTTGTTCAATGTTACGACAGGTGTGCAGAAAATCTGGAACTGGCAAATCATCAATTTAATCCAACAAACACTTATTTAATAGGAGCTCTGTGTTCGGCATCCTGATAAATTTTTTAAATGAAGAGTATAGAGTCTGTGCTTTGGAAAAGCTCCTGCACTTACGGGTGATATATATGTATAAGCAATTAATGTTAAAATGATTCAATAACTGCTGTAATAGCAGATTATAAAAATTCTGTTGGAACAGAGCTGAAGATTAATTAGGCCTGTTTCAGGAAAATCAAGGTATAATCAGTAAAGCATGCCAAGATCACTTGAGGAGGGAAGGGTTAAATTTTATTTATGGCTTCAATATTCTGATATTTTTCTTTGTGATAAGAGAGGGGGGCAATGTTTTTTCTACTAGTGAGAATTACTCCCTATGGTCAAATTGCTTTTTTGAAACTGAAAGAAGTATGTTATATTACTCATGTATATTCAAGACCCTTCCAAAAATAATGAACTGTGACTATCTTATTATCTCAGTATGAAGGAAGCAGCAACCTGAGGGAAAATTAGTCAAACACACGCAGAAAACCATGGAACGCTTAAGTGCACCTGTCCCCGTAATTCATTCATTGTTCAATACTTACCGTAGTAGTATTAAATTAATTTCCCACTTCATTCAATTATGCTCATATGTAAACTCAGACATGAAAACTTTCTTGATCTTCTGATCAAGAAAGAAATGAAAGAGCATCTTTCTTCATTCTTTATTATCTTACCCTTAACTTTTAGCACATACTGACATACAATATATTTGTGACTTTGCTTCTTGTTACTTGTCTTCTTTCCAACTACAATAAAAGCTTCCTGGGGCCAGAAAGCATTTTATTTGTTTTGTTCACTACTTTATTTTTATATGGTAGGAGATCAATGTACATTTGAAGAATGACTAACTGAATTAATTATCTCACCAATGTCTATTACACGGCAGATATTATGCTAATGTGACGTCAAAGATGATTTTCTCATTTGTGAAGGAGCTTATTTAGAAGACGACATGGGAACTCTAGGCCCAAATGAATAACTGGAATGTAGAATGACAACTTATAAAGATGTACGCAATGTGCTTTGAGCATTCAGCAGAAGAAATGAATACTAATCCAGAGAAAATTGGGAATATCCCCAAAGAACAGTTTATACTGAGGAATACCAAAAATGGAAGAAAACATGAAGTCATTACAGTAGGAGAAGCATTTGAAAGTCTTTTACAAAATCGAACATCTATGTTCGTGTAATAACTAGAAGTGAAGACTGACTAGATTATAGTTTACCTGGGAGAGAGTATCAGATGAGACAGAAAAAATCTGTTAGGAATAAGCCTCCAAGGGTGGCAGAGAGCAATATGCACCAAATATAAGACTTTGTGCTAAACCATAAAACATTGTCTATTTGCTTTTTTTTTTTTTCCTAATAAGAGA
>CAUYSK010020033.1:0-33867 GCA_963575035.1 Avahi laniger | reverse complement strand
TAATTTCTTTCTATTTTTGGTAGAGACGGGGTCTCGCTCTTGCTCAGGCTGGTCTCGAACTCCTGAGCTCAGAACGATCCGCCCACCTCGGCCTCCCAGAGTGCTAGGATTACAGGCGTGAGCCACCGCGCCCGGCCTTCCGACTTTTTTTTGAGACAGAGTCTTGCTCTGTCGCCCAGGCTAGAGTGCCATGGCATCACCCTAGCTCACAGCAACCTCAAACTCCTGGCTGTAGTGATCCTCCTGCCTCAGTCTCCTGAGTAGCTGGGACTACAGGTGCATGCCACCATGCCTGGCTAATTTTTTATATATATAGTTTTAGTTGTCCAGTTAATTTCTTTCTATTTTTTTTTTTTTTAATAGAGACGGGGTCTCACTCTTGCTCAGGCTGGTCTCATACTCCTGAGCTCAAACAATCCGCCTGCCTTGGCCTCCCAGAGAGCTAGGATTACAGGCGTGAGCCACCGCGCCCGGCCCATCGGGTCATTTTTGTGTCACTTCACGCTAGAGAGGCTTCCTGACCCCACATCAGATGGTGACCTTGCCCTGCTCCGTGGTGCTGGTCATCATTGATGTTAACCTTGACCTCCTGGCTGAGGTAGTGTTTGACAGTTTTCCCTTGCTATGGGTTGAATTAAGTCCCCCAGCCTAAAGTTCACGTGCCGAAATCCCAACGCCCAGGACCTCAGAATGTGACTTTATCTGGAGACAGGGTCTTGACAGAGGTAATCGAGTGAACACGAGGTCGTTAGGGTGGGCACTAATCCAATACGACCGGTGTCCTGATCAGAAAAGGGCAATCTGGAGACAGCCGTGCACACGGGGACAGTGCCACGTGAACAGGAAGACGGCTGTCCGTCAGCCGAGGAGAGAGGCCTGGAACAGATCCCCCTCACAGCCCTCAGAAGGAGCCAGCCCTGCCAACACCTGCAGTTTTGGCTTCCAGCCTCCAGGACTGTGAGGACAAATTTCTGTCGTTTAAGCGACTCAGTCTGCGGTACGTGATCGCGGCAGCCTTGGGACACTGGTCTGCCTCTGTGGAGTCACCTCCCCACGTTCTCCGTGTTCTCCTCACCAGGAGGAAGTCGCTATGTGCAGCCCACACTTGAGCTCTTCCTCCCTAGGGGAGAGTATCTACATAAATTATTTGGAAATCTTCTCTAGGAACAATGTATGTTTTAGTCATTCGTTTATTGTCCATTTTTCCCAACTAGACTCTAACTCCTGAGAGCGTGGAGTTAACCCTTTGGTTCACTGCCCTATCTTAGCACAGAGCGGGGCACACAGTAGGCACTACAATATTTGAATGAACAAAATCAGTGACCCAGCAACGACAATCACTGGAAATGGAATAAATTAGTTGAAAAACACATACTGTTAGAATGGATGAAAAGGCAAAACTTTGTACTAAAGATACTCCCAAAAGATGAACTTACAGGAAGTTTGAAAAGCAAACGAATAGAAAAGGACATACCAAAAGAAATGCCAGCCCAGAGGAAGCTGGCGTGGCTTTCATAAAAGTGGATAAAACAGACTTTAAAGCACAAACATTCTGAGGAAACAAGGGAGATACCACGTAGCGTTAAAAGTTTCTGTGCACTGGGACCCTGAAACCATTATGAACGCGTAGGATCTAATAACATAAGTTCAGAATATGTAAAGCCGGCGTCCTGGGTTTTCTTTTTGCCTCGTATTTCCCAGACTGGGTACTGGACAAGCAGCAACATGGAAACATCAATAGGCACAGACAAAAAAAAAAAAAAAAGCTCTAAGAAAAGTTGGTTTTTTTCTAGCCAAAGGATCAGGAAAGGGGTATCTGAACAAGACAGAAATTTTTAAATGATAACTGATCTACTCCAGCCAAATACCGCGCGCACACACACACACACACACACACGCACGACCTGTGAGTGCAGCCCCACCATTCCAGCAAGGCTGAGGGGGGAACCTTGACCTCCACCTGTCCTGGACTGTGATGAGGTGTCTCACTTCCTCAGCTGCGGTGGTGTCAGAGAAGGCTGAGGAGCTGGGACTTTCATTCTCATTGGACGATAACGAGGTGCTTCCTTAACTCCATGATCCTAGAGGAGACCGTGTGGTGGGGCCTGATCTCCCACCGCTACCCTGCAGTAATAAGGGGCTCACCGAGGTGGTATCAGGGAGCCCTAGGAGGGAGTCAGGGCTTTCATGAGCAGCCAGTGGTAATGAGGCCACCCCCCCACCCCCACGGTAACAGTGGAGGCCATTTGGGGAGCAGTAACAAGACACCCCTGTCCCTCCCAGCCTGGAGGGGACACTGAGCTCTCACTTTCACACAGCAGTAATCAGGAAGCCCTCCCTGCTAGGTGTCAGCCGAAGCTGAATGGAGAACCTGGACTTTCTTTCCCGCCTGGCAGCAACGAGGTGGCACCTCTCTTTCCCCACTAGAGCAGTGTCAGAGCAGGCCTGATGTCACATGAGATTTGAATAAGATCCAGAATTTCATAACATAACACCCAAATGTCCAGGTTTCAATAGAAAATCATTTTTTACACCAAGAACTAGGAAAATCTCAACTCAAACGAGAAATGACAATCAACAGAGACCAACACCGAGACAACAGAGATGTTAGCATGTTAGAATTGTCTGACAAAGACTTTAAAGCAGCTATCATAAAAATGCTTCAAAAGCAATTGTAAATACTCTTGATATAAGTGAAAAAGTGGAAAGATTCAGCAAAGAAATAGAAGATACAAAGAAGAACCAAATGGAAATTTCAGAACTTAAGATACAATAACTAAAATTAAAGCTTATTGGATGGGCTCAACAGAAGAATGAAGAAGGCACAGGAAAGACTGAGTGAACTTGAAGATAGAACAATGTCAATTGCCTAATCTGAATAACAAAGAAAAAATAGACTGAAAAAAATTGAACAGATCTTCAGGGACCTGTGGTTAATAATAAAAGACCTAACAGCCACTGGAATCTCAGTAGTGGAGGAGAAAGAGGGTGGAGCTGAAAAAGCACTCAAAAAAAAAAGGAGAAATTTTCCAAATTTAGCAAAAGACATAAACCTGCATATTTAAGAGCTGAGTAGACCCCAAACAAGATAAGCCCAAAGATATCTATTCCAAGACACATTGGAGTCAAACTTCTGAAAAATAAAGACAAAAATCTTGAAAGTAGTAAGAAAGAAATGACATCTTACCTATGGAGAAAACCATTTGAATGACAACAGGTTTGTCATTAGAAACCTTGGAAGCCACAAGGAAATATCACAACATTTTCCAACCGCTGAAAGAAAAGAACTGTTAACCTAGAATTCTATACCCAGCAAAAATATCTTTCAGAAATGAAGAAGAATCGAGATATTCTCAGATGAGGGAAAAATAAGAGAATTTGTCACCAGCAGACCTACCCTAAAAGACATTTTCCACACAGAAAGTAAATGATAAAAGAAGAAATTTTGGAACATCCTGAAGGAATAAAGAACAACAGAGAGAGCAAAATTATGGTAAATACAATAGATTTTCTTTTTTCTCTTGAGTTGCCTAAATTATGTTGGACAGTTGAAGCAAAAATTATAACATTGTCTGATGTGATTCTGAATATATGTAGATAAAATATTTTCAGACAATTATAAAAGTGAATAAAGTGATATAAAGAGAGGTAAGTTTTCTATACTTCACTTGAACTGATAAAGTGATGATCCCAGTAGATTGCAATCAGTTATGTATATATAATGTAATACCTAGAGTGACTTCTAAAAATTTATACAAGGAGATACCCTCAAAAACACTACAGATAAATCGAGATGGAATTCCAAAAAATGCTCTAGTAACCCACAGGAAGGCAGGAAAAAGAAAACAGAGAAACAAAGTAAAATGGCAGACCTAAGCCCTAACATATCAATAATTACATTAAATTTAAATGTCTATATAAACCAATTAAAAGATAGAAATTGACAGGGTGGATAAACATGAGCCAGCTATAAACTGTCTACAAGAAACGTACTTCACATATAATGATATATTGGCTTCCGATAAAGAGAAGTGAAAAAATATAATGATATAAGCAAGTTGAAAATAAAAGGATGAAAAAAGATACACCATGCCAACTTTAATTCAAAGAAAGCAGAAGTGGCTGTACTAGTATCAGATAACATAGATTTCAGAGTAAAGAAATTACTAGGGATAAAGAGGGCCATTACATAATGATTAGAACAAACTCATGAAGAAGACAGAAATCCTAAGTGTATATGACTCAAGAGCAAAAAATAATAGAAATGAAAAGAGAAATAGACACATTCACAATAATAGTTGATGATGTTAACACTCAACAATGGACAGAACTAGACAGAAACCAACTAAGTTACAGAACTCCACAAACACCATCCACCAACGGTATCCAGTCAACATTCATAGGACTCCCCACTCAACTACAGCAGAATACAAATTTTTTTCAAGGACCTATGAGATATACAGCAAGACAGACCAAATCATGGATCATAAAACAAATCTAAAAAGATTCAAAAGAATTGAGATCATAATGTGGCCTCTGACTGCAATGGAATCAAAGTAAAAATCAATAACAAAAAAATAACAGGCAAATCTCTAAATGCTTAAAACTAAACAACACACTTCTAAACAATACATGGGTCAAAGAGGAAGTCTCAAAAGAAATGAAAAATACATTGAGCTGAATGAAATTTTAAATACAACGTATCAAAATTCATGGAACACAGAGAAAGCCGTGCTGAGAAGAAAATCTATAGCACTAAATGCTTACTTTAGAAAGAAGGAAAGGTTTCAAATCAATAATCTAAGCTCCCACCTTAAGTAATTAGAAGAAGAAGAGCAAAACAAACCCAAAGCCATCAGGAGGAAGGAAATAATAAAGATAAGAGCAGAAATCAAAGAAAATGAAAGCAGAAAAACAATAGAGAAAATCAATGGAACAAAATCTGGTTCTTTGAAAAGATCGATAAAATTGGCAAATGCTTAGCAAGACTGACAAAGAAGAAAAAGAGAGGACACAAATTACCATTATCAGGAATAAAACTGGGAATATCCACGCAGACCCTGCAGATGCCAAGAGAATAATAAGGGAATATTAAAAACAACTTTACAACCATAAATTTGACAACTTCGATGAAATGGACTACTTTCTCAAAGAACACAAACAGCCAAAACTTACCCAGTATGAAACAGATAATTTGACTAGCCCTGTTACTATTAAGGAAATTGAATTAATAATTTTAAAACTCCTGAAAAAGAAATCTCCTGGCCCAGATCATTTCACTGGAGACATGTTTAAAGAATTTACACCAATTCCACACCATCTCTCCCAGAAAACAGGAGAGGAGTGGTAATTTCTCAATTCATTTCAGGAAGCCAGTATTACTCTAATATCTACATATACGAAGCTAAAATGGATTGAACTCCGAGAACTGGACAAATTCATTAGAAAAGTGGGAGATTTTTAACACATCTCAATAATTGATAAATTATAAAACAGACTAACAATTAAAAGTCAATAAAAGGTTTGATGAACACGAATAACAAGCGCCATCCAATCGACACACAGGTGAGCCCGCGGGCAGACAGATTCTTCTAAAGCACGTGAAACATATGAAAACTGACTTATGTGGACACCGGCAAGAGCAAGTCTCGACGAAATTGAAATAAACTGTATCATCCAGACCACATCCTCTGACTCTAACGCAATTAACTCAGAACTCAGCAAGGATAATAAAAAAACCCACTCATTTGGAAATTATAAAAAACAGTCATTTGAGTAACTCATGGATCAAAGAAGACATTGTTATGCAAATTATGAACTCAGCAATAGTGAAAAGACAACATATGAAAACCCACGGACTCAGCTAAAACGGTTCTTAGAAAGAAATGCATAGTCTTAAATGTTTCTGGTAGAAAAGAAGAAAGGCAGAAACTTAATGAATTAAACACCCAACTGGAGAAGTTAGAAAAATAATGAGATTAACCTCCCCAAAGGAAAGACAAATGTAGAAGTAGGAAGTGGTGAAAAAAATAGGATTTTAAAAAATCCAACGATTGGTTTTTGGAAAATCAATTTGATTATAAATTGAGGAACTTCTGGCAAGTTTCATTGGGAAGAATAAGAGAAGT
This sequence comes from Avahi laniger, assembly GCA_963575035.1. NCBI lineage: Eukaryota > Metazoa > Chordata > Mammalia > Primates > Indriidae > Avahi > Avahi laniger. The sequence continues at coordinate 27,739 of CAUYSK010020033.1, read as the reverse complement.
CTTTTTTTTTTTGAGGTAGAGTCTTGCTCTGTTGCCCGGGCTAGAGTGCTGTGTCATCAGCCCAGCTCACAGCAACCTCAAACTCCTGGGCTAAAGCGATCCTCCTGCCTCAGCCTCCCGGGTAGCTGGGACTACAGGCATGCGCCACCATGCCCGGCTAATTTTTTTAATATATATATATATATATATATTTAGTTGTCCAGATCATTTCTTTCTATATTTTTAGTAGAGACAGGGTCTCGCTCTTGCTCAGGCTGGTCTCGAACTCCTGATCTTGAGTGATCCACCCGCCTCAGCCTCCCAGAGTGCTAGAATTACAGGCGTGAGCCACCGCACCCGGCCAAGAAGTCTTAAATAAAGTAATTTAACAAGAGAAAACGCAGGAGGGTAGAAAGACACAACATAGGAAGCCACCTCAGTTTCTGGAAGGGACTGGTGCCGTCTTAGATCTGTTGGCCTTTGAGGGACTCCAAGAGAGGGGACATCTACCTCCTGCAGTCTTTCTGGGGAGCCAAGCTTGCGTCTCTGGCTTCCAGCTCCCACCTGCAAACACACAGGGCCACGGCCTCCAGAGAACAAAGCCCCCAGGGCAGAGAGGGAGAAGGGCTGTCACGCCATCACTGCCCTGCACCGATGGTTTCCAAAGTGACTGCACCGTTTTCCATTCCCACCAGCCACTGTGAAGCCTCCCACTTCCCCACCTCCTTGACGCACTTGTCATCCTCTGTCGTTTGATTGTCCTTCTAGTGGGTGTGAGGCGGCATCTCACCGTGGCTTTGATCGGCATTTCCCTCCTAAGGACGTTGAGCATCTTTTCAATGCGCTTATTGGGCATTCTTGCATCTTCTTTGGAGAAATGTCTATTCAAATCCTTTGTCCCTTTGGTGATTAGGGTCTCTTTTTATTGTTGAGTTGCGAGAGCTTTTTTCCTTCTTTACATGCTCTGACACTACACCCTGATCAGACACACGATTTGCAGATATCTCCTCCCCTTCTAGACGTTGCCCTTTCACTTTCTCCCTACTGTGCACTGAAGCCCAGAAGTTTTAAATTTTGGTGAAGTCCGATTTCTTTAGTTGTTAAAATTAAGTTTAAATAAAATAAAACATATGCCCGTAGATGTGGAAACTTAGATAAAATGGACAAATTACTAGAAAAATTTAATTTATCCACACAACCAGTAGTGTTCTGGTAAATACTTAACAACTGGCTTCCCAAATCAACCAACCATACACCCCACAAATAAAACCCTTATGTGTAGCGTTTACTAATTTCCGTGGTGTGGATATTCCACACCGTGGCCAGGTTCAGGCTACCAATGTGACGTGTGCACGATCGGGTCTCCGGAGCCAGCCTGCCCTGCTGTGCTATCACGCGAGAAGCGGAGAGCACTAATCGTTCGATAGCTGAGTCAATGGCCCGGCCCTCTGGCCCTGCACCCCCTAAGCTTCAGGGCCTCCCACGGCTTTCTGCGAGAGGCCCAGCCAAGCCTCCCTCCATCGTGGTAGAGTTCCTGATGCTGCAGCTAGTGAGGGACGCCATCGGCAGAGGCCCACCAGAGAGGCACAGCCCAGGAGGTCATACCTGGCCTGGCCCGACTCTCTTCCCCTTCTCTTCCCTCCCCACCAAGCATGGGTCCTGCCTGAACCTTTCGTCCTAACCAGGCACATGTAGATTCAGGTATCACGGCATGTCCGTGACCAGCTTCTGGCAAGCGAAACTCAGAAGGGGCCAGCAATGTGCCCAAGATCACATGGCAGGACATGGCTGAGTTCAACTGGAGCCCAGGTCTCTGCACCTCCATCCCACCTGGGAACTGTGCAGACTTGAGTCTGGCCCATGAAACCTCTAAGGCTGAGCCCCTGGGCCCCTCCTGCAGGCCTGAGCTGGCCGGGGAATCTCAACGGGCTTGGACGTGCCCCGAGGCCAGGTCTACCTGTGCCTGCATCATCGCCTCTCCCCAGGGAGCCCCACAGCCAGGGCTACAGCTGGGGGCAGGGCCAGGTCAGTGGGGTGAAGTGACAGGCTGCGCTGGGTGCACCCCGAGGAGGCGGGCATCCCCTGGGGCCTCCTGGAGGCTGCCAGGACAGTGTAGAGATGAAGTATGGGCTCGGGCGCAGACAAACCGGGCTGGCACTCTGGCTCCCCGTGAAGGTGCTGCATGACCTCGGGCAACGTGTCTCAACACCTTGAACTTCCCTTTTTTCTTGTAAAAGTGCCTGGTCTCACAACAGTGGTGAGACTCCAATGAGGCAATGTCACTCTCAAGCGCTCTGCCCCGGGCTCACGGAATAGTAAGTCCCTCTCCTTCCCCAACCAGAGCGGCTGGGCCATTTCAGCAGGGCTTTTTCCCTGCTTAGGGGACCCTGGTGGCCGACCGGGGTGGGAGGGGGAGGAGCGGTGATGTGACCCTCTGTGCCCCCAAATCCCATCTGGGTCGGGTACCATGGCCAGGTCCTGGGGCAGCCTCCTCAGGGGATGCTCTGGGGGCAGATGCAGAGCCGGGTGTACAGCCCCACAAAAGGCAAACCCCCAAAGATCCCAAATACAGAAGATCTTTCTGACACCCTGAGCTGGCCCCACAAGGGCAACTTGAGGAAAAGAGCTGCTCCTCCTGGTCCCCGTGCTGGAGAGAGCCCTGGGCAGGGATCAGGGAGCTAGTGTCCGGTCCAAGTTCACTGCTGGTGTGCTGTGTGACCTTGGGCAAGTCACTGCCCTTCTCTGGTCCTCACTGTTTTCTTCTGTAAAAGGCAAGAGTTGGACCAACTCACCCCTGGGGTCCCTTCTGGCTCTAATGGTTGGAGATTTCCAGCCTCCACCCAGCCTTGACTTTCAGAGGAGTTGAGGCTGGGCCAGGGCTGCGGCTTAGCGGGTGTTTCCCTTGGCTCACTTAGAGGCTGTGCCCCAGGCTCCGTGGGCCAGATCGATAAGCCAGGCTCATAAATGCCTGGTGGAGCAGCAGGTCTCCTTCAAACAAAAGGCATTTTCCAAATAGGATTGCGAAAGGCCAGCTCCAGGCAGCCCTGAGACAGGCCATCTCGGGGGCACTGGGGCAGAGGGTGCCCGACCGTCGGAGCCTCTGGAGCCTCCCCGAGCCCAGGGTGTGGGGAACCAGCTCCATTAGTCATCTGCCTCTCCTCCACGCCTCTCTCCTCTGCTTCCCTCTGGAGATAAACCTGGGCTCCAGTCCTGCCTCGCTGTGTGCCCTCGGTCCTATCACTTCTCCTTTTGGGCCTCATTTTCCCCATCTGTCAAACAGAGAGGCCAATCCCTGGCTGGCCTCATTCCTGGATCATCATGTGACCCAAGGGAGACACCGAGTGACAGTGCTCTGCCAGCCGTGAGCACGTGTGTGGGTCAGGAGTGACCTCAGTGCTTGAGGTGACCCCCAGCTTGCCCACCATACCCCCCACCCAGCCCTCTCATCTCAGCTCTGGTCTCGCACCAGAGCCCGTGCCCAGGCGAGCCCTGGAAGGGGCTCAGGAAATTTCACCCTAAAATATGGCTCCTTGGTATAAAGCATATTTTGAATTAAAGGCCATTTGAGCTCAGAAAGCACTGGAAGGGGCCTGCCCTCTTCCTGCACAAACCGGACTGACCTGCTCAGAAGATCAAAGGGGACAACGGACTCCCCTTCCTCTTGGTACTTTTGGTATGAATATTGGTATTTTTTGGTACTTTCATGGAATGAATATTCATATTGTTTGATTCCCTCTCGTCCCAGAAATAGCCATTTTTGTTCTTTCTCTTGCCGATTGTCTTTCTGTGCTGTTTTTGTCATAAAGAGGGTTACGTAGGGCAGAACTCAGGCCTGGCGCCCCATAAACCCGACGTTCGTTCGTGCGGGCCCTGCAGGCCAGCCAGTCGCACGGTTCTGGCTAGACCAGCAACAGTTAAGGCAAAGGTTCCCGCAGGTCCCTGGAAACAAAAGCCGTGTGAGCTTCCCCTCTCATCCTGTTTCGTGTCCCCGAGCTTGTCTTGCGGCTGAGGGGGACTTCTCTCTGCAGTGTCCGCCACGTCGGGCGTGGCGTGGAGGGGGGACGTTTTCTCAGGAACACATCGGGCGGCCAATCTGAAAACACTGGGAGTCGGCCACACAAGATTCTAAACAGCACACTCTCCACGCAGACCTTGCCAAGCTCTGGGGAAGCGAGTCTTTGTTTTAAAAGGTCTTTGTCTATCGTAAGTCTCTTTCTGAGAGTGAATTTTTGGGGATCTTGGAAACTGCCTTCTCCGTGCCCTCCCCAAGCTAAACCTGGAAAATCACCACCTGGGCTTTCTGAGAAGAGGCGTTGGATTGAGTGGCTTTTGCAATAAATATACCTTTGAGATTAATGGTCAAAAGATGGATACTTTAAACGAAAAGACTTCTAAATTTTCTTAAAAGTGAATTTTAGAGCTCTCTTATTGGAAACAAATGCCTTATTTGTATTAATAGAAGAAAGATTTTAAAAAGACATGTAATGTTGTGGCTAGCCTTAAAATTTCTGTTGATGAAATTGAAGAGCGCATATCTGACCTAAATCAAAGATTAAAAAATCCTTTGAACACTGCCCCTGTGGGAATAATGGCACAGACCCATTTGCCTCTTAGCCCGATGGTTTAAGTTCTATGCTCTCACCTCAACAGCCTGGGTTTGAGTCCCAGGCAGGGAATGAGCCTGTTCTGGTTTGGTATTTGTGTAACTTCTGCCGTTCATTGCTTCTCTTCCCTTCTGCGCACAGCTTTTGCTTTCGTGTATTCTGTAGAGACACACGGTGTTTTTAGGCATTTACGTGTGAACGGTCAGCCGGAAAGCTGCGACCCTAGGAAATACGGCTGGACAGAATTGTGGGTTACATCTTGTTTATGACTAGGGACACTTTTCTTTTTTTGAGTTGCTTTTGTGGCTTTTCTAGATCTTGTAAAAACTGTTCTCCACCTCTTTAAAGACACGTCTTGCTTCTTTGATTAAGTCGTAACTTTGGTCAAGGCTTATTGGTTTCACTTAAAAGGATTCTTTAGTCCAAAAGTTCAAAAGCAAAGCGTCAGCTGTTTGTCCGGCCAAGTCCGCTCCGTTCATCTTCACTCCTCTCTACTCCTTCCTCTTCGTCGGTCATGGAGCTTTGGCCAAAGGCAGCCGACCGTTCAAACTGTGTTTAAGTAAGACCAACGCGGAGCTGTAAGCAATCCAGCTGCTGCTGTAACTCACTCCTTATCTCTGTGTCACTTTCTCTTTTCTGTCCATGAATCTTCTTCAGCCACGCTACAGATTAGAGTCTCCCTGAACCTGTTCTAGTTCAGCTGCCCAACTTGTGAATTACTCTTTGCTCAATTAAACTCTCTTAAATTTAATTCTTATCAAAAGTGGGCTCTGAGATAGAGCTCCCAGAGACACCAGGAACACCGAGAGCCCAAGCGAGGTACCCGCGGGACCTGCTGTCCTTCGCTGTCTCATTGCAACCGAGGCTTGCGGGTAAGTTCTCACTCAGATTCCCAGGTGCCACAGATTTGTGTTTTGAGCTTTCTGAGTTTGAGCAAATTTTCCATGCTAACTGGGTTTTGAAATCACGGCAGAAACTAAATTAGGTCTGGGATCGTTGGATCTGATAATTAATTAGCTTAGATCCATTTAGAGGCCTCAGATGTCTGGCTGGGTCAGGCAGAAATGAACAGTAAACGGCAATACTACAGGGGTGCGGATTCCAGCTTTTAGAAATTCACAGAGATTTCTGTGTTCTATCCCTTGTTTCTTTTTCTTGTGTTCTTGGGTAAGGAATAATCATTGCCTAAATTGAACATGGACATCTGAGAACCAAAGCCAAGACTGAAGGTGAAAACAGGATTCTTAATTTCTAAAAAGCTGAGTACTCTGCTTTCTAGCTATGCCTACCTGTACACCTATAAGGATGAAGCCCTGAAAGTGGCAGGTGCTTACCGAAATGACAAACTCTCACGAAAGGCAAAATTGTTGCCTAGCTAGTAATTGCTTAAAGCAACAAAATAGGTCATTAAAAGATGGATAGTCTGAATAGAGATTAATACTATTTAAGAGCCAACAAATCCTTAAAAGAGCTATAAGATCAGCTTCTGTCTATATGTCTGTGTCTATTTATGTCATTTGTATGTGATATTTCACTACCAGAATATATAAAAGAGCTCTAATTAGCTTAAAAATAATAAGTGCTTAAATCAAATATTTTATCAAGAAGATGGAAAATAACGCAAATGCTTTTAGTCCATGCGACTTTAAGAATACAGTAGTTGACCTCAACTTTCTTTTCGATTCTGTTATGCTCTGAGTCACAATTTCTTTTTTCATTCACCTTCAGAGGGAGATAGTTAACATGGACCTGAATACCGCAGAGAAACTGTGAGTCTCATTCAATGTTCTCTCAAACTGTCTAGACTGATTTAGACTCTATAACTTTTGCCCAGAGATCCACTCTTGTTCAGTACGTGTTTAGTATGTTGATGGTCTTTTGCTTTGTTAGACTCCTTCTTTTAAAGACTCTAGCTGAGTGAGGCCATAAAGCCTCTAAGTCTGGATTCCAGGGATACACACAACTGTTACTCACTTAGGACACGAAATATCTCAGGGCCCTCAAGCTCACCCCAAAATGCCTTGAGTCAGTTTTGTCATCGCCCACACTAGAGCTTGCACATTGGCAAAAGGAAAAGCTGCCACTGTTCACCCAGACTCCCAACGTGCGTTTGGAGTCTGCCTTGCAGTTGGCACAATCTAGAAATCTCATTTCTTAATTTCTGCTGACACTCCTGTTGCCAATAGACCTGTAACATCAGAGAGGTTGTATATTGGACCAAACAGACTCCCCGTTGAAAGGTGACCTTACTAATGAGCTATCGAACAGAGGACAACCAACTCTCAAACAGAAAGTAAGAGAAATAAACTCACAACACATAATTGCCCCTTTGAAGAGAAAACTCACAGTACAACTGTCCTTTGTTTTAATTAAACACCTGGGACTTCACTCGTTCTCTCTTAGAGTTTGTTTCTCAGCCTTGAAGAGCCCCAAGTGGATGACGGTAGGGGTGCGAGCTCTCTGCCTCGGTCCCAGCCAAAACCGCGTCCCAAGGACAAACCCGTCTCCAGGAGGAAGAGAGAGGGGGAAGCCGACTCCCTGACATCTCACAGCTGCCTTCTGTTTTCACTCTGAAGCAGGAAAAATCCCACATTTTTACCCTTTAAAAGCACCAAGCTGCTTTTCTTCAGCTGTCTGCCACTTCCTTCCTTCCTCTGTGTGCTGTGGCCACTCCCTCCTTCTCTCTCTCTCTCTGTCTTTCTCAGGAGAATAAATAAACTTTTACTCCAGCATATCCTAATCTTTGTGTGAGAACTCTTTCTCTACCCACATACGAATCTCACACCCTTTCACCTGTGGCCCCTTTTCTTTTTAACTTTTTGACGTGCGCTTCTCTCCATCCCGTGGGACATATGTGCGCGTGGGGGATAACTAAGAAAAACAAATGTGTAGTTGGTGCTGCCCTGGGATCTGCAGTATCTCTGACCAGGTAATTTTCCCGTGCACTATTTGTTTTTTTTTTTTTTTTTTTTTTTGAGACAGAGTCTCACTCTCTTGCCTGGGGCGAGTGCCATGGCGTCAGCTTAGCTCACAGCAACCTCAAACTCCTGGGCTCAAGCGATCCTCCTGCCTCAGCCTCCCAAGTAGCTGGGACCACAGGCATGAGCCACCATGCCCGGCTAATTTTTTCTATATATATTTTTAGCTATCCAATTAATTTCTTTCCATTTCTGGTAGAGACGGGGTCTCGCTCTTGCTCAGGCTGGTCTCGAACTCTTGAGCTCAGAACGATCCGCCCACCTCGGCCTCCCAGAGTGCTAGGATTACAGGCGTGAGCCACCGCGCCCGGCCCAGTGCACTATTTGTAAATGTCACTGGAGGAAACTGGCCCCCAGAGGCCAGACTGTCCCCCTTGGCACTCCACATCGATTTGGCAGGTTCACCTCTAGCTTAGGCTTTTCTGGCTGTGTGGTTATTGTTTACGTGATTCGTGGATGGACTGAACACCGTCCAAGCAGGCGAGCTGGTGCTACCGCAGCGCTCTGTCACCGCGGGCACACTGACACCTACGAACCTTCTATTCCTGGACCGACGGAACACCGTGGGGACTGAGTGAGCAATTCGATGCCGTGACTCGCTGCATGCAGGCACCGACTATGCTTGGAGCATGTCACCGACTGGTGGAAGCAGTGCAGCCTCCGCCAGCTGACAGGCCTGTCATCTTGTTTGACCAAGAGGTCGTGTGTCCGTCAAAGCCGGCGCCTCGCTAGGAAGGCCCTAAAAATGCTGTGAACTACCTATGCTGCCGTAAAAATGAAAGAACAATCCCCCTGGAATCATGTGAGCCACGACAAACTACACTGAGACGATTCAAGGACAACCCTTGCAGGTGACCTGAAAGGAAGGATTTCCAGGGCCAGTTCCCAGGCCCTTGAAGCAGATGTTGTCCCGAAGTAGACAGCTTTTCCCCAAGATTGTGGATCAAGACACTCCATTTTTCATCTATAAATTCCTTTTTGTCTTTAAACCCTTCCCCCCAAATGATCCTTTTTAAAACCCTTCTTCCTTTAAGCCTCCCCCTTTGAGGCCTGCACGTTGGAAGCTGAGTGGCGATTGCCTCAACCCATCCCATTCTCCTTTTAATCTTCCACGATGACTCTTTCCAACTCCGCCTTGCGCGCACTAACCCTTGCAGGTCAGGCACAGACCCGGCATCTCCTTGCGCCTATCTTTCAAACCCTGGCCACCCTGACTAATCAATCTAATTGCTGGTTGTGCCGACACCTAGATCATGCAAAGGAACCTGAACCCATTCTTGTTTCTGCCAATGTGAGTGCCTGGTGGAACCAGTCTGGGTGACGATGTATGACGAGTGACATCCACAACCGAGAAGAAACACCATGCTGCCTCTCCTGTTGGTGAGTCAACTGGACACAGAAAAACCTCTGGAAGCTCAAGAACTATCTTTTGCTCAGGTAAAGTCACGAGAAAGGAATTTTTCCCTCTGCATTAAAAACAGGGACGATGCTGGATCTTTTCTGGGTGACGTACCAGGGCAATATTCTGACCAGACTCTACAGTTTAATTCCACACACAACATTCTCGCACCTCTTAGATGGTGCTGACACGAACCCCCAGGATGTCAACAATTGCCAAACCACCAGATGCTGGGGTAGTTCACTCGCTCCTTTCGTTGAGTTGTCAGATGCTAAAGATTACGCATGGTTGGACCGAAAGTCTGGACTGACTTGGTTAGGTGACAAAACCAGCCATGTAACAGCCAGAATTAGACCACAGGCCTTTAATATCACGTTTCGTAACCTGTTCTGTTCCCACAGACTGACAGGGACACATGGAGCTGGAGGCACGGACGTGCCAGTGAGGAAGAAGAGGCACAGCACACTCCAGACCGGGAGGTCACAGGTTCCAACCTGACCCTATCTGTGAATTACACTGGTCTGTTTATTGTGGCAATGAAACGTAAAGGTGGTTCCCGCCTGGATGGTCCGGACGCCGTGGACTTAGATATCTGACACCCTCTGTTACTAGGTACTCTACTGCAAATGCAGCCAAACTACAAACTTGGGCTCTTTTGTTCAAAAAGTGGTACCAAGCAAATGTACTACTAGATGTAGTATCACAAAAAACCCTCTTGTATATCACAATTCTAAGTTTTTTTTAATTTTAATTTTTTTGAAGGGGTGGGAGGTTGTGAGGAGGGGTGTTCAGTTACATTGTTTTTTTTTTTTTTTCTTGAGATAGAGTCTCCCTCTGTCCCCCTGGGTAGAGTGCAGTGGCATCATTGTAGCTCACAGCAACCTCCAACTCCTGGGCTCTAAGTGATCCTTCTGCCTCAGCTTCCCGGGTAGCTGGGACTATCGGCATGCGCTGCAATGCCTGGCTAGGTTTCTTTTTTCTTTCTTTTTGGTAGAGACGGGATCTCACTCTTGCTCAGGGTGGTCTTGAACTCCTGAGCTCAAGCGATCCTCCTGCCTTGGCCTCCCAGAGTGCTAGAATTACAGGCATGAGCCACTGCACCTGGTCACAATTCTAAGTTCTTTCTGGTGCTCGGGACCCTGCCCAGCATTTGGAACTCGTGAGATTAGAAAGACAGTTTGGAATCTCTCCACGGTAGTAGAACAAAAGTCCAATATCGTCATGCCAGCATTGGGAGCACTTCAGCCTAACCTCTGCTGTATTTGAAAACTGCGGTGTCCTGGATGCCCGGACAGCCCGACAGGGAGGAGCTTGCGTGACTATTGGTGAAAAAATGCTGTTTCCACATAAAACCACATGGGGCAAGCAGAGACTGCGATCTACACCCCTTAGAAGACAAGATAAATATTCTCCATTAGATTAAGGAAGACCGATTCCCCAGAACAGGAGACTGGCTTAGTGGGCGGTGGGGAAATGGGCTTAGTTAGATCTGTTCTTTCCTACTTATTCATTCTCATTCTCATCTACCTTTTCAGATCAGTTACTCGGCTACTGACCCCATCTCTCTCTGCAGCAGCTACCGACTCAGCTCTTAATGTGCCAAGCTTCTAGGAAAGTTCCAGACGGCCCAATGAAGGAGCTCAGGAAATTTCACCCCAAAATATGACCCTTGGTATAAAGAGTATTTTGAATTAAAAGCTCTTGGAGAGTAACAGGCCCTTGGGAGAGGCTTTCCCTCTATCTGCACAAACCAGACTGACCTGATGAGAAGATCAAAGGCGGCAGTTGGCTTCCCCTCCTCCTCCTGTTATTCCATAGACTGCAGGAAACAAGGTCAGAATGCAAGCAGACCTGGCCCAAACCAGGTGTTGTGTTTTAAACACAACTCCAGTCTCTCAGGTTAATATAATTTGCAAAGAGAATCATTTACAAGTTACCTGTCTCCCCATCCATTCGTCCTCCCTAGTGCCATTTGCCACCCCTAAACAGAGTGACCTGCACCCCACATTTCCACTCTCCTCCAAAAAGACAGGTATAAAAATATCTGAACTTTGTTGGGACACTGAGGCTGGGGGCTCCGGGACGCTGTTGGGAAGAAGGTGAGGAGGCTTGAGCCTCGCCGGGTCTCACTGTGTCGGAACTGGACAGGGCGGAGCAGCAGCTACCCAATCCCCTCCTTGTACAGATGCAAAGACTGAGGCCACGGAGAGGGGGCCCAAGGCCATCCGGCCCTTCTGCAGGGTCTCCTGACTCCTGGCCCAGTGCTCCTTCCACTCTGCCTGAGTCTACCTCTCGGGGTGACCCAGCTCGTGCTCTTAGGGAGCCCTCCTCCCATCTGAGGGCACATAGACCCCCCGATCCCACCCGACTGTTAGCACTGAGCCAAGATGACCCAGGGACAGGGCGGGGGGCTGTCTGAGAAGGCTTCCTGTCCCTTTATCCTTTCTTGCGGCATCATTCCTCCTCTTCCTTCCCTTTTTCCATTCTCCTCTGGCTCTGCAAGCCCATTCCTCTTACCAAGGGCATGTTACAGACATCCCAAAATTGACATCCAGTAAAGGCACAAGTGGATACGTGCCCTGGGGTTTCAGCCCAGGGGTTTCAGCTGGAAGAGCTGGATGTGAGCAGAGAGTCTCCTTGAAGGTCTCTGCTTCATATCTGTGCGCGTGTCAATTCCGAGCTCCACTCTGTGATACGGAGCTGCTGTGAATGGTTGGGCAGGTTGTTCACTGCACACAGACATCTGACTTCCTGTCTGGAGCTCCTCTTGCCAAACCCTGTGCCCTGATGTGGGGCTGTATCTATCCCAAGGAAGGGGCACTTTTCTTTCCACACAAGTGCCTCATGGGCCAGCAGTGGCCCTGCCTTGACGTGGCCATATTTGTTTTAGCATTTTCAAAAAACCTTTTTTTCTCCCAAATTCTTGGGTAAATTGATGCTGCTGCAGGAAGCTGGGTGATGTTTCTCAGGGGGTTTGTGGGTCCAGATCGCAGCCTGAGAAGCTCAAATTGACCCCAGATCACAGCCTCCTGCCTGGAAAATTAAGGTGGGGGGTTGGCTTTATCTGTAAATTAAACTCTGGACTTTTAAATCCCTTGCAGCAAATGCTGCTTCTAGAAGCTTCTTTGACACCAGCTGTACATGTGGTTACCTGACAGCATCTTTTCTGGTTTCCACCTTGGTTTGCCATGTGTTTTCACTATATGGAAAAAAATGTTTAATTGTTTATTGAAGTATCACATACATAGAGTGCATAAATTTAAAATGTATAGCTCAGTGTATGTTTACATGTAATTAGAACAGCATAACCGCCACTCAGATCAAGATACGGAACATCTCCAACACCCAGAAGGCTTCTTCACACCTGCTGCTAGTCAATACCCTACCCCAAAGAAAACTGCTTTTCTCCATCACCGCAGATTAGTTTTGCCTGTTCTTGAATGTCATGTAGATGGAATCACACAGTATTTAGTCTTTTGTGTCTGGATTCTTTTACTCATTGTTATGTCTGTGAGATTTATTCCTGTTGTTGCAATGAACTGTAATGTGTTCTTCTTCATTGCTGTATAGTATTTCATTGTATGAAGATGCTATCACACGATTTATGTATCCATTTCTCTATCGACGGATGTTTGGGTTGTTTCCAGTATGAGGTTATTATAAGTAAGTTGCAATGCCCCATTCTCCTGGGGTGCCTAGGAGTGGAATTGCTGGGTCGTAGGGAAAGTATGTGTTTTGCTCTAACTCTCGTAGATACTGCCAAGCAGTTTTCCAGTGTGGTCCCACCAATTTACATTCTCATGAGCAGAGCCTGAGGGTCCTAGTTGCTCCATATTCTTGCCAACACTTGGTGTCATCAGACTTTATAACTTTAGCCATTCTGGCGGAAGTGCGGTGGAGTCTCCTTGGGTTTTAATTTGCATTTCCCTGATGGCTGAAAAAGTTGAGCACCTTTTCATATTTTTATTGGCCATTTGGGCATCTTTTTTTTTAATGAAGTGCCTGCTCATTTTTTTTGCTCATTAAAAAATTAGGAGGTTTAGGCCAGGCGCGGTGGCTCATGCCTGTAATCCTAGCCGAGGCCGAGGCAGGAGGATTGCTTGAGGTCAGGAGTTCAAGACCAGCCTGAGCAAGAGCGAGACCCCGTCTCTACTAAAAATAGAAAGAAATTAATTGGACAACTAAAAATATACATGGTGGCGCATGCCTGTAGTCCCAGCTATTCAGGAGGCTGAGGCAGGAGGATCGTTTGAGCCCAGGAGTTTGAGGTTGCTGTGAGCTAGGCTGACGCCATGACACTCACTCTAGCCCGGGCAAGAGAGCGAGACTCTGTCTCAAAAAAAAAAAAAAAAAATTAGGAGGTTTGTTTTTTCCCCACGTCGATTTGCAGGTGTTCCTCATCAATTCTGGATGTGAGCGCTTTGTCAGATACATGGATTATGAGTATCTCCCTCACATGGAAATTGAACTCGTTTACTCTTCAGCTCACTCCAAGACCACCCATAAAGAGCAGCCTGGCCCTGTACTGGGCACTGGGGGACCGAAATGTGTACGATGTGGCCCTTGTCCTGGAGGAGAGGTCACCTCCTTCTGTTTCTTAGAATGAACAAGAAGCAAAGGCGGTTGCTAAGGCACCAGCTGCCCCCATTAAGCTGACGTGATTACTTAACAGAAGTTTCCTTGAGATTTCTTCAGAGCTCAGGTAAGGCAAAAAGCAAGGTTTCCCTATGTTTGTTTTCTCGGCTGGGTTTTTAAATTCCTTGCAGTGAGTGCTGGTTCTGGAAGTTTCCTTGACTCCACGAGCCCCACCAGCTCAATGTGTGCTCACCCTCTGACCTCTCCCTTGGTTGCCCCCCTGGCTTTGGGATGTTAGGCTGGACCCACCAGGACGTGGTCAAATTCCCAGCCCGGGTTCCTGGTGCTCGGTGGAGGCGAGTCGGGGACATCCAGGGAGGGCAGGGGCTTTGGCGGGAGTGGGGGAGGGGCCACGCCTGGCGCTCTGCAAAGCCGGGTCCAGGTTAGAAGTCCGCCTCTGACCTGGGCAAACCCCCAAACCAGGCAAAACCAGACCCTGCCCCCCATGTCTTGGGCTGCCAACCCTGAGGGGGACTTAGGAGGCTGAGCAGGAGGGGACGGAGGCGAAAACACTGGCATGAAGTGGCTGTGCTGAGGCCAGGAGGGACGGGCAGGCGTGAAAGCTGGGCCCAGGCCACGGGAGAGGTCGACGGCCAGTCGGAACACGGATGGTGGGGGCACCTTGGCCGGCTCGGGGACAACATGTCCTGGAGTCCGAGACCAGGCACAGGGCGCAGTGCAGAGGGTGCCGGGCAGGGGGCGAGGGCCCTGGGTTCTAGCCGGGGCCCTGTTTCTGGCTCGCCAGGTGCCAGCCAAGTCCCTTCCCAGGGCCTCAGTTCTCTGCTCCAGTGGCCCACGAGTCATTTAAGCGCCCACGGCTCTGACGTTGTCTGCAGCTGATCTAGGAAGGAGGCGCGCGAAGCCCTGGGAGCAGCGGGGAGGCCCGGCCGTGGGGAGCCGAGCGTGGTGACAGGGAGCACCCAGTGTCCTCACGCTGCCGCCCCCGCGTCACCTCCCAGGCAGGCTCTTGATCCCTGGCTGGACCTGGGGCCTGTGTTATTTAGGGGCCTCTCTTTCTGCTTGTCTGTGATGCGCTGTTTTGCATCTGGGGTCTCTGTGTCTGCATCAGACCCCACCGGGCCCAGCTCTGGTGCCCTGAGAGGGCGCGGACTGCGTCACCCCAGCTGCAGCGCGGGACGTGCGGTGCAGCATGAGCAGCCTGGGCTGGACTCCCCGCATGCTCGCCCCAACCCCTGGTCTTCCTGGGTCAGGGGGCTGGGGCGGGGGCCGGGCAGATCACAGCACCCAGGCCTAGGGGCCCACTGCCCCCCAGGAGCCACGGGTGCTATCTCTGAAGGCTCTGGAAACTGCGATCTGCCAGTGAGGCATCCTGGCCCCCTGGGAGGGTGGAAATGAGGACCCCAGGCCCCAGAGGGCACGCGGGCAAGGTGAGGTTCAGAAGGGGCAAGCCTGTGGGCCCCAGAGGCATCAAGCTACCCCCTCCACCCACATGAGACAGACAGGAAAACTGTGGCCCAGGAGGGGCTCGGACTTGTCTGAGGTCCCAGTGTGTCCTGGGACACAGGGTGTGTGTGCAGAGGGGGAGGGGCTGCAGGGCTGGGTGGCCCAAACTTTGGACCAGGACAGGGGTGGAGCAGAACACAGGAGAGCAGCAGGCTGGGAGCCTGGGTGAGGGCAGGACCATGGGCTTGGGGTTGGACGACTGTCCCGGATGACCTGTGGGACCCTGGGCGGCGTCTTGCAGCAAATCCTCTCTGAGAACGTTTTGTTCACCTCGTGGGACGCCGGGGACCACCGAGCAAAGGTGGTGCCAGTAGCTGCTGCTCAATGCGCGTGACCATCCTGGTCCTCCCTGCCCTCCTCTGGGGAAGGCTGGGGGAGGCTAGGACTTCAGGGGAAGCCTGAGGACACAGTTTGCTGATGTCACGGTGGGGTGGGGGGTGCGGCGTACAAAAGGCCACCCTGCGTCTTGTCGGTTCTTCGTGGGAGTCCAGGCTGGAGGGCAAGGGGTGTGGAAGTGCGACCGGCAGGGGCCTGGTTCCTGGGAGAAAGGACGAGTTTGGGCCGGCCCAGAGATGCCCTTCCCAGGAAAGAGAGAGGCAGGCGGGAGGCAGGCGAAGAGGTTGCGGAGGAGGGTGCTGACAGCTTCCAGGGTGTTGGCCGGAGCCCATCTGATAAGACCTGGAGTCTCATTGCCAAAGACTTAATGAGATTCACTTTGTTTTCTTTGGAGCCAGGCAATGTGCCGGGGAAGCTGGCTTCCAGCACGGCTGCTGTGTGACCTGGAGCCAATCACTGCCCCTCTCTGGGCCTCAGACGCCCTATCTATGACCTTCCTGCCTGCACCCTGGCAGTAATGGAGCCAGTTTAATTGGTTGAGTCATCTGACAGCTCCCAGACTCAGTTTCTTCATCCGTGCAGTGGGGATAGCACTGTCACCCACCCGGGAGGTGGCAGAGGGTGTGGCCCTAGCACCTGGGCCAGGTGCAAAGTCAGAGATCCTTACTGTCTGAGTGCAGGGGCAGGAGGCTTGGGGAGGGGAGCCCCGGGAGAGCACGGTGTTCCTGGGTTCTGTTCTGCCTTGGCCGCGGGCTCGCTCCTGCTCTCCCTCACACAGGGTCTCTGTCCCTGTCCCTCCCTGTGTTTCGGGTCACCCCTTCCCATCGCAGTCTCTCCATACCTCGCTGTCTCTCTGTCTCTGCCTTTCTTGTGTCTCTCTTCCTTTCTCACTGTCTTCAGTCTCTGTTTTGGGCTTTCTTTGTTTCTCTTTTTCAATCTGTTTCTCTCTGTCCTGTTTCTCCGTGTGTCTCTGTCCCCTCCCCTCTCTCTCCTCCAACCCTCTCCCTTCCGGAGGCCGCTCCGGCTTCAGGGAGCCACAGGGCCGGAAAAAGCAGGGTCTCTGCTCTCAGAGGACGCTGGGCTCCCCAAGCTGCCCGCCAAGCACCCCAGGCAGGGAGGGGGCTGACAGACAAGAGCTCTGCCGCGGGATGGCTGGAAATTCTTCTTGGGGAACGTGGGGCTGCTGACCAGCTATGGGACGGTGGCCGAGAACTCTCCCACCACTGTAAGTCTAGATGTTTTCACTTAAGCCAGCTTCCTGACCCCAAGAGCCAAAAGCCCAGACGATCCCTGTCCCTGTCCCGCTGAAATGTGCAGTCTTGCCAGAGTGACAAGGGGAATAGGGTTGAAGCAAACAGTTTCCCAGAGAAGAGCCTGTGGGGGCTGCTTAGGAAACAGAACACTCCCCTGGAGCCAGAGACATCTGGGAGGACTTCCTGGAGGAGGTGGATCATGAGGGAGGAGGAAAGGGACTCACATGTACTGAGTGGCTGCTGGGTACATTGTAAACATTGGCAGATTCGGGGTAAGCACAGCCATCTCCCTGGGAGGTACCAACAGGGGTGTTCAGTAAAGCCCCAGAGAGGTGAAGCGGCTACGTGGTCACCCAGCCGGTGAGTGGCAGCGTCAGGATGGGGTCTGCCCCTGGACCCATGCTCTGGCCACTGTCAGCCATTGTTCCTCCCTCCCCGATGTGGGGGAAAGAGGATGCGCTATGTGACCTTGGGTCAATTGCTTGCCCTCCCTGGGCCTCCTTATTGGTGAGAATTCGGGCCAATGGCTTTCTGAGAGGACCCGTGGAAAGACCCGCTACACGGTCTGCTAGAAGGAAAGGGTGAGCAGGGGGCTTTGAACCCCCTCCTGCTGGGTCCTGAAGAAATTGGGGGGCTGCTCCAGCAGCTGCAAGGAAGAGCCAACATTGGCGGGGGGGACCCCAAATTCCCTGCCACTCTCTATTCAATCAAAGATTTGGTTAAAACGAAGAATCTTATGGAGGAGAGACTGAAGGACGTAAAGCACGTATTTCTGCAGACATCCCGTCCTGAAATAAACCTGTGGATCCAGGAAGCCCCAACTCTAAGGATGCCGTGGACCATATGGTTCAATACGCCACACTTGCCCCCGTTTACCACACCTCACCGGGGTGGGAGGGGGGTGGATTTCCCTCAGGTTTCAGGGCCAAGAAGAGCTGGGATTCTCTTCCTCAACTGGTTTAGTTTTACCTCAAAGCACCATGATTCATGACGTTGATTATATTTCCACTTTTTCCTGGGCCACTAGGGAACTCACAGCCAAATCTACTAACCAGATAGGATGTCTATATCTGTCTTTTTCTTTCTTCCCCACTCTTTGACTTAATTTCCTCGCTTGAAAAGATAAGACCTTATCCAGGGTGTATTTTGTAGGCTGTCTTACGTCCTTTTTATTAGGCCGTGGGATGTGAGTCCATAAAGAAGTGCTGAGTCTACCTGTGGAGTGGGTGCTGGAGGGAGAGAGGTGGGGGTGGGGGAGAGAAGGGGAGAGCAGGAAGGCTGGTGATGGGCGGAGGTGTGTGGAGACCCCCAGGTCAGGAAGCAAAGCCCCCAGGGGGACAGCAGGAGTGCCCAGAGGAATTCTGATCAGGGCTGGGCACTGAGTGGGGAGGGTCTCTGGGGGCCTGGTCTCAGGAGCCTTGAATGCCAGGCAAAGCTTCCATTTCTCCAGCACCACCTATAGGCCTGGCACTTTCTACATCTATTATTTCTAACTCCTATTATATATCATCCCAGACTTTGTAGATGTTAAATCATTTTCCCAGAGTTTGAAATCTGAGAAACGGCCAAGCCCACATTGCATCCCCAGACAGGCCCCAAAGTCTCAGCTTTTTCTACCTGGCCATCCTCCTTTATCCCGGGGCCGCAGAGAGCCAGCGAAGGCTTTTCAGCAGGGGAATGACACGACGAGCTGCGTGTCTCAGACGGGTCTCTGCTGCCCGCGGCGTGGAAGGCGGCAAGCTCAGGGTGGGGGACCAGGAGCTGCTGAGGTCTCGGCTGAGAGACGGCGTCTGGGACCACGGTGGGGTTGGCGAGGAGGAAGGCATGGGGCCGAGAGGCAGTTGGGAGGTGGAGCTGACAGGTCAGGAGGGGTGACTGAGGCAGCCGAAGACCAAGGAGCTGCCTGGGTGTCTGGCTCAGGCAGTGGGGCTGGTTGCAGCCCCGAGCGCTGAGACGGGAAAAGCCAGCTGGGGGCAGAGTTGGAGCTGATGCGCCGGAGGCTGCTGAGTTGGCCACCTGTGGGGCTGACTCACCTGGTCACAGCCCCCAGGGCAGAGTCCATGCGCCATGCCCAGCCTTGTCCCATGAACAGTGTCATTGACACCGCTGCCGCACGGAGCCTCAGATGTCCCCAGACCCGAGGAGGGAGGGGCGATTCCTGCAGGTCGGCAGTGCCCAGCAGGGACCTGGGCCTGGGTTCAGGGCGCAGAGGGGACTGTGTGGATTGTGCTGGGTGACTCACAGCCCTCGCCACTTCCTGCCGTCAGAGCCCTGGCCCTGAAGGAATCTGTGGGTCCCCTGCTGCCTCTCGATGCCCGAGTCAGGGACCCCGAGGCCCCTCCCTCACTCACCAGGACAGGAGGGGGTTGCTTGGGGAGATCCCAGAGGGGTGAGTCAACATCAGGAGCTGAGAAGGCTCAGCAGGTGCAGATCTCTGACTTCTAGAACAGCACGTGTATGCAAAAAGTGCTTAATAGATGTTTGATGAATGAGCGAAAACTCTGGATCCACATTTGGCTTCCTGTGACTGTGCTGTGTCACCGCAGGGAAGTTACTGCTCTTCCCCAAGCCTTGGTTCACCCAGCTGGAAAACGGGAGACTGATGGTCTCTGGGGGCCTTTCCAGCTTGAGAAGCAGGTGGAACTGCCCTGAGGTGCCCAGGGGTGCCGGGCGTGGAGTATGGCCGCAGGGCCCGAGGTTCAGAGAACTGGGCTCTTCCGATCCTCCCACGGTCCTCCACGGCTGTTCTAGGCAAGCTCTTGCACAGCAGGGGGCGGGGAGGGGGTGCAGGGGAGGGGACCCCCAGGCCGAAAGAGCCCACGGCTGGTGCCAACAACATGAGAGCAGCCCCAGAGCCCACTGGCTGGTCCCAAGGCCTGAGGCAGGTGATTTTCATGCCCTGATGGTGCCAAGGCTCACCTGGGCCCAGGTAGCTTATCCTCGTGGGCACGAAGCGACTCCCCAGCTGGAGCTCTTCCCCCACCCTCCTCGCCCACCAATCTGTAACAATCCGTGCTGGGGTCTCCAGCTAATGGCCGAGGGCTGGGTCTGGCTTACAGACGGGTTTTGCTTGGCCATGCGTACTCTGATTTTAAGAGACGTTGGCTTCGAGTGCGTTCGCCCCAGCGGGCTCTGTTCCCTTTGCCCAGTGGCCGCCCCTCCCCGCTGTCTCGAATCTGACAGCGTCGCGCATTTATGTTAACTGCCTGGCCCTGAAGGCACCTTTGTTTATTTTTTAAAATTTTTTGCTTTACCAAAATATTTCCCCTCTTTTTATTTTTAAATTTTTATTTGTTATTTAAAAAGACAGATTTAGGGGGTACAAATTGAATTCCATTACATGTGTATGTTATATAGAGGCAGAGTCTGGGCTTTCGGAGCAGCCATCGCCCGAGTAGCGCATGTCGCACCCCATGGGCAATTCTCATCCTTCCTCCCCGCCCCTGTGCCCCCCGTGAGTCCCCAGCGCCCATCACACCATCTGCGTGCCCCCCGAAGGCGTCCGAATCTGGAAACTCTGATCTAGCTCAACTCTCCGTTTTGCGAATGGGGAGGTTGCTGGAGGCCTCCGAGGCTCATGGAATCTTAGATTATCTGAGGTTGGAAGAGCGCTGGAGACGCCAGGGTCTCGTTTTCAGATCTCTGTGCCAATATCATTTCTTCCCGTAGGACGTCTCTGATCGCCCCACTCAAGCAGCACCCCGATCCACTCTTCCCTTTGCTTTGTTGGTCCTTGGCTCTACAGACATCGCAGTCTCTGCCCCGTCAGTTTGTTACCGTGTCTCTGGCTATATGCCCCACGAGGGCAGGAGCGTGGTTTCTCTTAGCCACTGTTGTATCCCGGGGCCAAGAATAACGTCTGGCACGTGGAAGGTGCTCAAAAACCTTGTTGAGAAGGGAGAAAATGAGGCCCTGGACATTGTAGCCCCAGCACCAGGCACCTTCTCTGCAGTGGTTTCCCTGGGTTGTTCCAGAGACGTCCTGGGGTCGTCTTAGAGTCACTGGGCAGCTGGCAGCCCTCTGCCCTGTGTGGGGCTGTGTTTCAGGCTAACCGGGGCAGGCCTGCGCTGCCTCCTGCCAGAGGGAGGGGGTGGTGACGTCAGAGGGCTCTCCCACCCCTCCTCCTCCCCAGCTGACCCATCCGGCCTGAAATGCCGAGTTCAAACAGACCACAGCACAGCTGCGCAGGGCATGCACTTCGTGTAATGTGGGCAGGGCAGGGGCCCAGGCAGGTCACGGTGTCTTAAAAGAATGTTCTTGGAGCTGGAGGAAAGAAGAAGGTAGGCAGGGTGGGAAGAGCAGAGGTGGGCAGAGAAGCCAAGAGGAGGAAATGCTGCTTATTTTCCTCAAAGCGAGAGTAAGGAGGGTGGCTTCATTTACTTCTAATAGTAAAAATATCTGTTTTTTCATGTTCTGTCATGAAAATGATTCAAACAATACACGAAAGCATGAGGAAGGTAAAAAGAACCTGATATCTTAGCTCCCAGGGATGTAGCCAATAATTAGGCCACCAGACTCAGATGGCCGGGGCCCAAATCCTAACTGGATGGACATCCAGACACAAACCTTGGGAGGGGCCCTAACTTCTTGGTGTCTCAGCTGCTTTGTCTGTAAAATAGAGACGCGCTGATCCTCCTCTGCCCTCCTCTGCCCACCCTCTGCTCTTCCTGCCCTGCCTCCCTTCCTCTTTCCTCCAGCTTGAAGAACATTCTTTTAAGACACCGTGACCTGCCTGGGCCCTGCCCCGCCCACATTGCAAAAAGGACAAATTCTGCACACCCGTTCTGTGGTTTGTTTGAACTTGGGATTCCAGGCTTGATCAGTATCTGCCGTCTAGTATTATTGTGAGGAAGTGAATACATGGAAAGGTCTTAGAACAGTGCTGGGCACATGGTGAGGGCTGTATACGTGTTTGCTAGCATCATCGTCACCATTGTCTTTGCAGACAGCTCTTTATGCACCAACCTGCCTTCCCTCCTTCCTCCCTCTTTCCCATCAGTTCAGTTCACCTTCATCCGCGCATCCATCCATCCACCTAGCTACCTACCCATCCACCCATTCACCCACCCATCCGCCCATCCATCCATCCACCCAACTACCCATCCACCCATCCATCCACCCATCCACCCATGTACCCATCTATCCACCCATCCATCCACCCATCCATGCATCCATCCATCCATCCATGTAATCTTCTCTAATGGGAACATACCCATTACTCTTCAGGAAGCTGCTTTTCATACTCCACATTACATTCCATATGAAACAAACATATTTATGTCAATAAATTTGTTAAACAAAATAGCTCTGGTGCTGGTTACTTGGGGGTTCGGGGTGGAGGTGATGGAAACCCGTTTCTGAAGTGCAGTTTTGCTGGGTTCTGTATCCATGGGGTAAACCCAGGCTTTGCCTTGGTGCCTTTAGGTGTAATGAACTTTGCAATTCCGTAACATTTGCCATCAGGTGTGTTGGCAATAAGAAAGATCATTCCAGAAAGATTTTCAAAATCAAAAGTAACCAAATAAATGTTTATGTCATTTTTATATTTCCTGTCTCCCTAATCAGCCTGGGGGTTCCCGGAGGCAGGGACTGTGTGTCCCTCGCACCTTCCATCAGACGGGAGGTTCCCCAGGCAAGAGGGTTTCTCCTTCCTCGCTCTCTCCCTGTGCACGCCCACCCCAGACCTGTGGGTGGGGGAGTTCTGGTTCGTGTGTCCTTTGTGTCACTCCATAATGACCCCCTGGAATGAGAGGACCCCATGGCTGAGGAGGGGATGTCCAGTGAGGAGGGAATTGAATGTCACCTGCCATTCACCATCTGCACTCAAAGGTCCGCTACACGTCTCACATTTAATAAGTCTGACACAGAGCGGCCCACGCCCCTGCCCAGCTCACCCACCCCAGCCTCCCCATCTCTCTGACGACAGCTCCGTCCTTCTTTTGATTTTGAAGATCTTTCTGGAATGATCTTTCTTATTGCCAACACACCTGATGGCAAATGTTATGGAACTGCAAAGTTTATTACACCCAAAGGCACCAAGGCAAAGCCTGGGTTTACCCCATGGATACAGAACCCAGCAAAACTGCACTTCGGAAACGGGTTTCCATCACCTCCACCCTGAACCCCGAGCCCACCTCGGGCCACAAACACAGCGGCCATCCTTGGCCTCTCTCACACCCGCATCCACTTCAGCTCTGTCTTCGGGAATCATTCAGAATCCAGCCACTTCTCACCGCCGCCACCGTTGCTCCAGGGGCCAAGCCACCACCGTCTCCTGCTTGGGTGACGGGGGCGCCTCGCTGCACCGTCTCACGTGACGCACATTCTACTCATTTAGCGCTGCCTATGGTCTGTCTCCCCCGGAATATAAGTATTGTCAGAGCGGGGATCATGGTCTGTTCTGTGCATAGTTGTGTCCCTGTCACCTAAAGGGGTGCCTAACACACAGACGATGCCTAACGAACACTTGTCAGATGAGTCCATGAGATTTCACAAGCACGCTCAGGACGGGTTGGAGCGGGAACGCAGCCCTGAGCTGAGAGGAGTCAGTGCTCTGAGCTCCCTTTCGTGTTCCCTCCTCTCTGGCTGGCCACGGAGGCTCAACTGGTGGCTTCTGCCATTTCTGGAGTCTGGGCACAAGGGCAGAACCCCACCCGTGGGGGGTGGTACTTACGGCTCTACCATTTGCTAGCACAGTTCTGGTACCCTCTGTAAAGTGAGGGAGCAAGTAATCGTCGTGGGCATTTCTTGTAGAGGATACTAAGTTCCAGGCACTGCGCTGAACCTCCTACACGTGGCTCATGTCACCCTCACATCAACCCAATGGAGCAGGCACTGTTGTTACAGCTGCCAACTTACACTGGGGAAACTGAGCCGCAGAGAGATTAAACAATTCAAGAACGATCTTAGGTGGCGACAGGCAGGGCTGGCATGCAGCCTCACGGACGCTGACATCATCACAGCAGGGCTTCAGACACCAGGCGTCTGAGAGGGGAGGGCAGGGACTCTGAGGGGTCTTTGGAAGCTCTACCCGGTGCCCAGCTGAAGCCCCCCATCCCCACCCTCCAGGGAGGCCTTGGGCGCCTCCTCCCCAGACCTCCTGGATTGACAGCCTTGAATGAGCAGGGCGGGCATGGAGCCAGGAGGTGGGGACCCGGCTCAGGCCGGCTAATCAGGTCACAGGGTGAAATTAAAAGGGAGGAGGAGGGCAGTAGCCCGTCAGAACCCACACTCCTTCCTGGCAACCAGGTGCCCAGGAGAGGAGCTGGGGAGCCAGGGGACAGGATGGCCCCGCAGAGAGCTGTGCAGCTGTCCCCGAGGACGCCCACCCATGCCGTGTGCGTGGTGGGAGCTGAGATGCTCGTGGACGTTCACAGGTGAGAGAGAGCTGGGCAGCGCCCGCCTAGCTGCGGAGAACCGGGCTAGAACGGAGGGCCCGAGGCGGTGGGGTGGGAGCCAAATCGGGCATGCCGGGGGACGCCGGCAGGAGCTTGTTTAGACAGCAGAGAAGGTGGAATTGGCTGCTGATCCTGGCAGGGAGGGACTAGGGTCTGGTCAAGTCCTCCCTGGGTCTCTGGCTCCCGAGCACCAGGGCCAGGATGTTGGCCTCAAGCCCCTGGGTAAGCCTCAGGGTGCTGACTCTGAGCCCCGGGGTCAGGCTTTGGGGTCCGGGCTCTGCGTTCTGACGTCGGGGGAGCTTGTGAAGCATCGGAATGAATTGTCACTCAAGACAGGGAGAAGGTAAACAAACAGAAAGTGTTAGGGCTCTTTTGGAATTCGTCTAGTAGGTTCTCTCTCCCCTCCCTCGATTTCTCACCGTCCCCCCACCCCCCACGCCGTGTCTGTGAGGTGGAGGGATGAGCGTGGCAGCTTGATCCTTGGAGGTCCGCTGGCGCGACCAGGACGGTTGGGTTCCGGGGGGAGTGGTGAGGGCACAAACTGTGAGTAACAGAAGGAGAGAATCCGGAGCAAGACCTGGGGTGTGTGTTTGCCATCAGATGGCCGTGATGATGACGGTGATGATGGTGAGGATGATGGTGGCCGTAGGATGGTAATGGTGATGATAATGACATCCGAGGGGGCGGCAGTCACATCAGCTTCTCCCGTTGGCCCAAATCCTCCCTGTCCCTGCTCTGCCCAGATGGGGGCCCAGGCACCCGGCCCGGCCTCAGTTTCCACAGTTGGCCACCGAAGGAGGTGGACTTGGTGGTTTCCGGGGCATTTCCAACTCCGACAGACTGTGGACTCCATCCCTGCTGGACCAGGTGGGGGCTCAGGGTCAGAGTTCCCCTCAAAGAGGAGCTGGGGGCCGATTAATTACGCCAGGCCCGGCTGCCCACTGAGCCTCAGGGGATCCTCTGCCCCGAAGCGCTCTCTGCTCTTGTCCTGGGCAGTGTCCTGAGGCCCCAGTGCCGGGGCTGGGGAGGACAGCCGGGGGCTCTGGAGGCTGGGCCTAGACTCTGCTGGGAGCCCCGGCACGGGGGCTGGTTCTCCTGAGTCTAGGTGGCCAGTGGAGACCCCATTTTTTTCCTGCCCTGTTAACAAAGGGTTGCCAGATTTAACAAATAAAAATACATGATGCTCTATTAAGTTCAAATTTCACATAAAAAACAAGGAACTTTTTTAGTATATTGCATAGGACATTCTTACACTCCAGAATCTGCTATTCAGCTGACACCCCAGTCCAGCCGGGCATCCCGCGTTTTATCTGGCAATCCTACCTCCACGCTGAGAGCAGAGAAGGGGTCCCTAGTGGGCCTCACCTTTCCCAATTCCAGGCGGTTTCCGGAAGGCAATTTCGGGACCTCAGGCTCTGTGTGGTGCTGCTAAGGCCAGAGCCTTTCATGGGGAGCCCGGAGTCCTGGGTTCTGGTCCCAGCTCTGCTGCAGGCTCTTGCTGTCCGACATGGGCCAAGTCACTCGTCCCCGTCTGAGCCCCAGTGAGATGAGCTGAGTCTCCTCTGCAGTTCGGCATGGAGGTTAAGTGCCCAGACTCTGCAGTTGAACAGATGTGAGTTCTCATCCGGGCTCCATTCGTGGCTGTGTGGCCCTGGGCAAGCTGCTACACTTCTCTGAGCTTCAGTTTCTCCATATGAAAAATGGGGAAACAATAACACCAACCTTAGTGGGTTTGGGGAAAGATAATGAGAGCAAGCGTGTGCCGGGCCCCTTGCACGGTGGGTGCCCTGGTGGTGCTCGTGCCTTGTGGGCATCCCTTTCGCCAGCACCTGTTCTTTCCATCACACCTGAGAGGGCGGGAGGAGACAAGGACAGCTCAGGGTGTGTGTGGCGGGAGCACAGGATGGTGCTGTCTGGGCGGGTCCTTAGGGAACACCCGGTACCTTGGTAACCTCAAATGCAGGCCCGGCCTGGCTGAGGGGCCACCAGAAGCTGCCTGGGTGGTTGACGGCTGCTGTGCTCTGGTTGGCCCTGGGGCGGAGGCTGCCTCAGGGTCTTGAACTGAACACATGGGAGGTCTCTGCCCACGGCCCTTCACGAACCTTGGCCCCTGGACACTGGTGCTGACTAGGGTCTTAGCCACTGAGAGTCTCTAGATCAGAACACAGACGTTTATTTGGCAGCAATAAGGCAGAACTTCCTGCCAGCTGGGGCTGCGACAGGTGGAGAAGGGGGGCATGGGATTGTCGGCCTGGGAAGGTTTTTGAGAGGAGCCGAAGCTCACTCCAGGAGCCGGGCTGGCGGGGAGAAAGGGGCTACCCTGGATGACGAATGATGAACTTGGGATCTCCCCACCCCATTTGTCCTGCCCCCGGCTCCAGCTGAAGCCAACAAGGGGTTTCTAGCTGGCCTTGCTGGTAGCAGGGGACACTTCCCGGGAGAGGAGGTGTGCCGGTCACCTGAGCTGCTCGGAGTCTGAGCCTTCCAGGAGATGGGCGTGTAGGGGCACCCTCACTGGAAGTGATTAATTCCCCCGAGGCTGTGTGGACTGGTTATTTGGAGAAATATTTGTGTTTGGGGTAATTGAGTGCCCCGGGGTGTCCCAGCCTGAGGACCCCTTAGGAATCCCCAACCCAGCACGTGCTGGAGACCCCACTCCCCGACCCCAGCAAGCTGGCTCACCACCCTGACTCCCTGGGTCTGGCCAGACTGCCCTGGCTGTCCCTGTCCTTGCCTGGGGACTTGAGGTGGCTCATGCCAATGAAGCATGGGCTCTGTGGGGAATCCGTGAGTGGGCCCAGCATGGGCCTCCGTGTCTGCCCAGAGGCCGGAATCAGAGCCCCAGGCTGGAGGCCATAATGAATGTTTATTCTTTGGGATGAAGAAGGCTGGCTGGGCAGGGGACGGGGACTTTTCCCAGGCCTTCCCCACCCCTGCCAAAGCATCAGTGCAAAATAGACTCTTCAGAGCACGGTAGAATTCGAGGGGTACAGGGAGGGATGCTGTAGGGCCTCTCAGATGCAGTTTCTGGGGTTCCCTGTATTTCAGAAAATGAAAACACCAAGACAGAGCTGTAAAATGCGTGGCACACTTAGTGTGCATGTGTAGTAAATTAATGCTTTTAACCGGCGCAGAACAATGAGGCGTAATTGTGCTCTTCATGGGATAATTACAGGATTGGTGCCGACACTAATTTCTAGGGACCGACAGGCTGCCGGCGCTGGGCTGGGACACCTTCTGTCCTCCTCGCTCCATCCTGTTGCTGTGTCACCGACACAGGAAGGACGCCCTTTGTGAGGAGGGATGTTAAAAGTTCAAGTGTTGGTGAACGTGAGGCTGGCCTGGTCACCCGTAAGTTCTGCGGGCGCTGATGGCCCCGGGGTCGTAGCATCTGCACTTGGCACGGGTGCGCGCATTCTTGAAACGTAAAGGACTGGCGTCGGGAAGGGCCTCAGAAGCCAGCCAGCCCTCAATTCTACGGGCCTCCCTGCCTCCCTGGGTCCCTGCTGCCACCTGCCATTTGGGACCCCCGCAGGCGCCCCACTTCCCGCCCTGCCCTTCCTGTCATTTCCTGGGCTTAGTCTGGGAATGTGTCCTCATTCTGCACTTTCTCCTCCTCCCTCCGAGCTCCCGTCCCTCCACCCCCGGCTCTCCCTCCCCATTCCAGGTTCGAAGCCTTCCCCCCAGGTGGGCC
>CAUYSK010020027.1:0-13782 GCA_963575035.1 Avahi laniger | reverse complement strand
ATGGCAGCACAATTCACTATTGCAAGAATGTGGAAACAACCCAAGTGCCCGTCAATCCATGAGTGGATTACTAAAATTTGGTATATGTTTACAATGGAATATTACTCAATCATAAGAAACGACAGTGATCTAGCACCTCTTATACCTTCCTGGATTAAACTTAAGTCCATTATCCAAAGTGAGGCACCACAAGAGCAGAAGAACGGGATCCATTTGTACTCGCCATCAAATTGGTACTAACTGATCAACACTAGGGTGACCACATGGCAGAAATACTCTCCAGGGATTAGGGGGATGAGGGGGCAAAACTACAACTAAAGGACACGGGGAGCACTAAAGGGAGGGAAGGGCATGTCTTTAACCTGCATTTGGGTGAGGCAAAGACATGAAGTATAACTATAACGTTTGTACCCTCACAATACCCTGGAATAAAAAAATAAATAAAGAAAGAAAGAATTAGAGACAATTATTATTTAAAGTTGCTTAGACCTTACTTTACTACCAAAGCAACAACAAAAAAAAAATTCAAAGAAAATGCACAAAATTATAGATGAAAGTAAATCGACTAAGTGTCTATTTAACATTATTATTTCTCAGGTATTTCAATAGCTAAGTTGAAACCTTAAGGAACTAGAAAAAGAAATTTATACCCAAAACAAACAGAAAGAAAGAAATAATAAATATAAAGGTAGAAATCAATAAAATAGAACAGAGGAAAAAATAGAGAAAATGTCAATAGTTAAAAGATTGAGAAACCCTGTGCTAAGTGAAAAAAAATCAGAAAAAATTATTTACTGTATAATACCATTTATGTGGAATTCTCAAAATGGCAAATTATAGTGACAAGGTAGATCAGTGGTTGCCTGGGGCCAGAATTAGGAGAGGGGATGGGGTGTGAAAGCACAGGAGAAACTTTTTTAGGGTGAAGGAATCTTTTATATCTTGATCATGGTGATGGTTACCCAATTATATAGACTAGCAGCATTCACCAAACTGCACACTTAAAATAAATAAATGGTATTGCTTATAAGTAATATCTTAATAAATAAATGAGAGGAAAAATATTTATACAACTATGATCAGTAAATAAAAATTTAAAAATAACAACATTAGAGGGTAATGAAGATTTTCTTTGAAGATTTCATAGGACAGGTTTAGGTAGAGTACATAAAACAAAACTTCTTTAACATTCTTTTTAAAACATTGTTTTTGCCTAACACCCCACTCCTCAAAGCAGTTGCTACATCTCTTCTATACCTTTATTCTGCCTGTAGACTTAATCCTTCTTGGAGTTCTTTACACCACCATCTCGGCTCAGTTCTCCCCTTTCATCCTCATACTCATATTTTCCTGACCGTTTTTTATTTACATAAGATAATTTTGTTCTCACCCAGTTTCTGCTGTTTGCAGCTCAATCCACCAGTGTACTTTACAAAGATCTTCTTTGGGATCCACAAACCTTAAGAGAGTGAAGACTCTAGATTAGAAATTATTTATATCAATATTTTATTTTCTTACATGTGCATATGCTAATTACAACTATCAAACTTTCTCCGCCAGAAAATAACATCATTTACTGTATTACTTCCAAATGACCATAGTCTCTATTGTGATAAAGAAGTAAAATATTGGAATTCATAATTGTAAACTTAACGAAAAACTGTATTTTTTTTTTTTTTGAGACAGTCTCACTCTGTTGCACTGGCTAGAGTACCGTGGCATCAGCCTAGCTCACAGCAACCTCAAACTCCTGGGCTCAAGTGATGCTCCTGCCTCAGCATCCTGGGTAGCTGGGACTCCAGGCACATGCCACCATGTCCGGCTAATTTTTTTTTCTATTTTTAGTTCTTTGGCTAATTTCTTTCTATTTATAGTAGAGACAGGGTCTCGCTCTTGCTCAGGCTGGTCTTGAACTCCTGAGCTCAAGCAATCCTCCCGCCTCAGCCTCCCAGAGTGCTAGGATTACAGGCGTGAGCCACCACGCTTGGCCAAGATTGCAAATTTTAAAACTAGATTCAGCATAAAAATTGTGAAAGATATCTCTCTGAAGATGTTGCATTTCTTACAACAGAATATTTTAAACAAATGTATATCAAAAATTAATAATATTTTAAGCAAAATTTTATCAACATCTGTGTAGAAAAATTATCTACTTTTCTATAACTGTATGTTACAATTAAATGATAGACAATGCAAAAACTCACAGTAAGATTTGGTTGTAAATCTTACTGGGAAAGTGAGAACGAAATTGAAAATGAGAGTGAGAATTCACTTTTTGTACATTTTAAAACTACTACCCTATCTCTTCCCCATATATTAACCTGTTTGCTAAATAAAAGCCATAAGGATTTTTATTAACCTGTATGTGAGCTCAGGTATAATTATGTATGTCAGAAGAGGAAATCAGAATTGGCTTAGCATAAACAGCTTATGTTAGATGGAGTTACGACCCCAGAAACTAATGTGAGAAAATCAGCCACGTATGCGCAGTTCTTTCTAGCACGAGAGGAGGCTGCTTATCAAGTGTCTCCAGAGGATTTTTTAATGGCCTTTCCCACATCCTTTCAGGACTACTGTAAGCTACGTTAGCACTTCACTGAACTCACACAACATTTTCTTTCCTGATTTATTTACCAATCCAACACCTGCTGTGTTTTGGAAGGGAAATGTACTGGGGAATTAAAAAAATTTATAATATTGAATATGATTCCAAATAATTTGAAAACAAATACACAAGCTCTGCCCTAATACATTTTATTATCATTTTACACAAAATAAGGATTATTTTATACTTGATATGCTGCATCAGTACTATTTTTTTGCAGTAGATTCTAAAAATATTTTGCTCAAATATAATTCAAGCATTCACCACAAAACATAAATATTTAGATATTAGTTCTAAAAACTTTAGAGATTATGATGATGATTTGGTTGAATCAAAGTCAAAGATAAACTCTCTGCAACAAAAATTTTACTTAAAACCTATCTTGCTATTTCATACATATACATATTTCTCCAAACATGCTGAAATTGAGACCAGCTCGAGAATTTCATAAAATGAAAATGAGTGAATTTTTCCACTTTCCACAAAGCCTTCTATGACTCTATGTAGTTATGTATAAGTTAAAAAAAATGACATGTTTACCTATGTACAGTAAAATTTCGAGGCCCAACAATGGGCAGTTTCAGCTCATTTTTATGAAAGCTATTTGTAGAAATTCATCAGATGCCTGTTATTGTACTACGAAATAAGCCATTTCTACACAATATTTACTATCGGTAAACCTCTTAGACAAAGATGTCCCCAGCCCTTGCAGGAAGAAGAAAAGTCAATTCAGAACCAAACAGACAAGGAAACTACCTTGGGCGCCCCATTTCTTTTCTTAGATGTGAATATACCTCCTTCTCACTTCATATGTTAGAGAAGCCTTTGCATAGAGAATTTTTATTCTTTTGCTCTAAATTAAGACTTTATTTAATAGAATTGATTGTTACAATTGAGGTTTGAGTTTATTTTATTTTACTGTATTTAACAAATATTTAAAAGGCACTTTTTTAAATACTTTAGCAATATTTGATATCACCTGTATTACAAACAAGGAAACAGGAACAGAGAAGTAACTTCCTGAAGGTCACACAACTAGTAACTAACAAAGCCAGAAAACTCAATTCAAATATTCTCTCTCTGGAGTCTGTATTCTTTTCCAATATGCTATGCTGGACAGTGGAAGTATAAATTATAAAATTAGAAATTGTTATATCTTATTTTTCATAATCATAACTAAAATAAAAATGCTTTTAAAGGAATTCAGTACCTGGTTCACAATTTCTCTCTTTACTCCTTCTGCCATCATCCTATACAACCCTACCATGTCCACTGTTAAACCATAAACAACTTTAACCTTTTTCCAGTATGTTGACTATCTCTTAGGCAGCAAAACATAGGGTTAAAAGGTAGGGCCCTGGAATTGTGCTCTTTGAGTTTGTATTTTAATTCTGCCACTTACAAGTCTTGTAATTGTGTGCAAATTACTTAGTCTCTCAGGACATCTATTTGGGTTGTTTGAAGGACTAAGTAAGTTAAAACTCATGAAGAGCACTTAGATAATGAGCATATGTATGTTATTATTACCTGCTTTGCTCAGTACAAGCGCCCACTTCATAAAGTGTTGCAAGTTTTAACTCAGACGTTCTTTGAAGAATCCAGTTCACTGTTAGGGACCTAGGAGAAGTTTAAAAGATGAATGTGAGTTTCTTCTCTCCAAAGTTCAGGCCCTCTTACTTTCTTTCCTAGTGTTGACCAGCTAACTGAGCTCCTTCTTTCCCAGCTTTTCAACCAATTCTGCAAATCATTTATATTTTGAAATCTAGGATTGAATTATAATATATCATATACAAAATAAAATTTTAAGTTTTAGAAAGCCATTCAATGTTCTGTGAACTTTAGCTCTAGCTTTCGTTTGTCTCATGTCCCTACTCTTCTTCATTTGTGTACACAGTGTTCCTATCACACCAGAGGAGTCCCTTATGCAGACACACTTGATATGTCTGTGTCGGTGATCATGGCTTTCCTTCTGCTTGAATGTCCTCTTGGGTTACTCCTCTTAGCACAGGTCCCATTCAGAAGTTCTCTATGAAGCTTGTTCAATGCTGTAAAGATAATTTATTATTCCTTCATCTGTGCTCTGAAGGCACACCACTGCAATCTTCCAATAGTTCTAATTACTTCCCATTATATTTCACAATTAGTTGTACACCTATCTGTGACAACGTGCAGAGAGTAAATGGCATGTATTTACCACTCTGCATTAAGAACAATGCCTGTTATGTAACAAGTTCTCAGTAAATATTTGTCATATGCACAAAATGTAGATTGAATACTTAATCCCCCAAGGACAACTTGAAAAAGGTAGCTATGTCAGATATACAGAAGGAAAACAAAATCTTAATATTTGCATTGGAAAATTGGTTGGCATTCAACTTCTCAAAACAAGTTTGGGAAAAAATAATATAAAGCAGATACTCAGTTTATGGGAACAAGCTGGAAAATGCTATTGCCAAACCATTTTTAAGAGTAATCAAGTTCTCTAAATTGAGCATAAGTCTGAAGCATGATCAGGTTAACAAAAAAGAAAAGACCAGTGTTATTTTGACTGAATTGAAAACAGAGTGTGGGGAAAATTTGTATTTTTCCCTCCAAAAACAGGGTGACTTTACTCCCTCCATTAAATCAATTTCATGCTAAATCCTTAGCCAATATTTTAGATCTTTACCGATCCCTCCTGTCCCCACTGAGTGTATTTGTCCCTTTCATTCCTGCCTTGCTCTGCTTTCTGTTAAGTGGTTGCCTACTCACCTGAAATTTTGTGTTAATGGACATCAGTGTAATAACTTCCCTTATATTAAATGCGTGTTTCGCAGAGATTTCTGGATTTAAAGACTTGACTAAAGAAATAACTAAGAGTAGAATTTCATTTAATTAGTCAAGATGGCTAGTCAGCCTATAAATTCATTAAGTATCTACCATGTCAATGATTATAGGATAGAGCATTGGCCTAAGGAAGCAAGGAAGACAGGTAAGTAAGTTAGGTGGGATAAATGTTATAGAATAATACAGAGTGTTGTGTATTTACATAACTGAAGCTTACAGCCTACTTTAGGGATCAGAAAGATATCATTAAGAAAATCATATGTAAGCCTAGCCTTAAAGCATCAGTTAGAATTAACTGAACAAACAGGAAGAGGTAGATTTGGATGAGAGAGTGGTCTTGGTAGTAGAATAATGTGTATAGATTTTGGGATGAGAGAAAAATGAGGGACTGTGGAAAGAACCAAGAGAAGTCTGCCATTTATGCAGAAGAGACAATGAAAGAAAGAATAGGATTCATGAGGCTGAAGACAATGGCGAGATAATCTGAAGTCTTGTAGTTGACTTCAGGATTTTGAATTTGGTCCTCTACCTTTTTTCCTCCTTGAAAAGATGCATCCTCTCTGCAGTTATCAAAGGCTATTCACTCTACCATTGCACCCTATCCCATCTCCTCTAGGGTACCAAGACTTTGGTCCTGTAATCACACCTCTTTCTTACTTGAATCATTATTTTTTTTCATATTTATATTTTATTTCCATAAAAATATAAATATGATAGAAGAGATCATATCTTAAAAACAAAAATCCATTTCCCACAGGCTCATATTTTTTCTATCCCATTTCTCTGCTCCTGTTATAGAAAATCTCATTCAAAAATTTGTCTATACTTACAATCTACACGTTCTCACCAGTCCATCTCACTTCAGCATAATTTTATCAAAATTTTGTTCCCATGTTTGACTGAAACTATTGTGGCAAAGTATTCAGTGACCATCATGCATCATACGACTGATTCAAGAGCATATATCAAGCCTGCATCTTATTATTTAAATCTTGAGATGGATTGAATTATTCCATTTATAGCAGAGAATTAGCCTATTTGGGACTGTCGATTTCAAAATGTCTGATGAACTCTCTTCCACAATCATTAAATTCCTATGTGGTTAGCAGTTGAGAAAGTGCCAATATGTACTAATGTTTATATTGGGGTCATGTTTTTTCTTTGTTTAACAGGAGAGTTCCAAATATAGGTTCACAGAGAGCAAAGTGTTTTCCCTACCCCAATCTTCTTCACCCAAGTAGACTAGAAATATATGGTGGGAAAATAAGAAAAAACAAACAAACAACAACAATAAAAAAACCACGTCGTTCTAATATCTAATACTCATGGAGAACTATTTTCCTTACATGGTCAAGCCCATACTAGATTGAACTTCTTAAGTATATGCAAAAATGCTTTCTATGGGATAGCCAGGTCTTGGCATATTATTATATCTTGGAAAAAAGACACTCTGAAAAGTAAATTACAAAAGGCTAAAAATATTAGAGAGGAAAATAAAGATAAAATAATAAATAAAAATAAGGATGTTATAGTTTACACTCAGAAAAGGAAGAAAGGTAACTCAGCTCAATGGTTTTCAACTGTATTTTTCTTAATAGCAAAGCCCAATGTACATCACCGTATATTTTGCGACTTCTCTGATAATACATATGGAATTATCTAGTAAGATATATATTTTATATGTGAAAGAAAACTATTTAACATGGTAAAAACTAGCTTTATTTTAAAAACACACCATTTTGGCCACTCTCATAATGGGAAGTAATTATTTTAATATACAGGTGCTATTTTTATTAAATAATACCATCCTATCAAAAATTATAGAATTTCAATGTTTACATAGCTTATAAAATGGACTATCTCAAAATAATTATCAAAAAAAGATATAGGTTATCAAATGTCACATAAGAAAAATGTAGGTTATAAAATGCCACATATCTACTTACTAAATTTTTCACCAATATTCATATTTATGGGTTGCCAGATATTACTATAAGCCTTGGGAATTTTATATTAATAAGGATAAAATGTATTACTAAATAAATTGTAGATTTTAATAAATAGAGGGTTTATGATTGCTATTCTTTATCTGTTACACAATTCCGTGGCTACAATGCAATGTTGCAAGCCTATCATTACCTAAAAAGTAAGAAATTTTACTATTCATATTTTATTCCATTTTTTATCAGTTGTACTTACATTGAGTATATTTTATAACTTAATTACTTGTGATGAACACAGGTATCAGTAAGGCAATACAACTTCAATATATCATTTAACTTCTATATAAACATTATACTTGAATAGTTGAAGTCATTATTATGTCATTGACATTTCAACATGCTGAAGGCAGAATACCTCTTACTTATCCATGCATTACGGTATACGTTATATTACTACTAACAAAGAGTCACAAGCCACAGCCATCCAAGCTCTGGTGCTGCTATTGCTTTCTTTGGATTAATTTGGAGAAAAGTAATGAACAACAACACTTGATGAGGTATAGAGACGGGAGTATGAGTGATAGATTAAGCAAAAGAAAATGAAAGGTGAATATGTATGTTGTATTTTCTGGTACATCCTGCTTACATACTTTGCAATTAATTAGTCAAATATCTATGACCTAAAAAGTGTTATGCTTTGTCACAAGGGTGTTTCAAGTTTGTTAGATCTTTATCATTTTCTATTTGTTGACTGTCCTCCCTACTGGAGTGGATTTTTCTCTCTTTATTCTTGGAATTTAGTACCATGAAAATGAGAAAAACACAGTATAAAAGTAACAGTTTTGAACAGGCATCGTACTGTGTATTAAAATAAGCAAAAAAATAATACAGTATATTCTTTTCAGTTAAGTTAGTACCCAAAATAAAATGTTGGTTAGTTTTCTAGGAATTGATAATAACGTAATATCTCCTATATGAAATACTCTCTACAAATAAGCAAATCACATCTTTAAGAACTCAAAGTCAATGAATAGAGTAAAGAGGACACTTACCATATTCCAATTGTTCATTTTACAGTTGGTGCTAGAGAAAGATTTTATTTTTTATTTTTAAGTTTAGAACACATGGAGGAAAATAAGAGAGTTTGCAATTTCTTGCTGAACCCTAACCTTTATGTGTTCGTCTTTGTTTATTCTTGGCAAAATGCAATCTATTTTAAAGATAAAAAGGCTTTAATGGGCTATTAAAAATATCCTTGAACTTCAAAGAGCTCTTAAAGTGAACATTTTCACAATTAAAATAAGAATGAATGAAACCATGTGGGTTATATTTCCTTTAAATTATACATGCATTTAAAAATCAAGGAAAATGTACTTGAAAGATTAATTTTAGTTTTTTATACAACTATATACTGTTGGTCAATAATGCCATGACATGTCTATACTTAGCTTAAAAATTAAGTATATGTAAAGCAGAAAAACACTTAACAGGCAATAGATCAGAAAAGAAAAGCTTACTTTACCAGAATGTAAATTCTCAATGTCACCTAAAATTATTTATTCATTTTCTGACTGTATATGACAATATACCATAAAATACTACTATGTTAGATCCAGCCTCTGCTTTCTGGAATAATTTACAGCCATGGTTAGATGAGTTCATTCATTTACCCTAAAAAAATAAAATCAATAAATAATAAAATATTTAGAGGATGCACAATGCACCACAGAGTGCAATGTGCATTTCAAGAATGTGTACATGACTGAAGAAGAACCACCTCAAAAATTTGTGCTGAGAGGGAGGGACATGGATGGGGGAATTGAGAACTATTTTATGTCACATCTGGAAATGAAGTCTAAACTTACGTGAGATTACATTTTCAAAGGATAGAAGATAGTGGCTTGGCAAGCTACTGTGTGGTGGACATTCTAAGTATCTGTTACTGCTAATCAAATCAATTCAGTGCACATTTACTGAGTCTCAGCTATAGTACTGTACAACTAGCAAATGTGCCCTATAATGGGATAAATACTGAGAACTCTGCTTTCAGAAAGGTTCTTACGAAGCACTGAATCTTGGAGAAAAATCAAGAATTAATTGTATTTTCTTTACTCAAATCATTTTAGGTTCTCCAAAGTGAGATGGGACACAGGAAATATCAAGAAATATTTAAAATGGCAGAAAACATGTTCCAGACAAATTCCATGAAATGAGGTTCAAACAAATGTGCCATTTCATGTAGATAATGTGTGTACATATATATATAATATATATGTGTGTGTATATGTACATAATACATTTACTACTCTGCTGACTCTGGCTTTTCCCTCATCAGAAATCATACTCTAAAGTTTTTTCTAAAATGTGGTACTAGAGTATAGTCTGTGCTTGTACGGCTTCAGTATATATACCAACTAGAATTCAGAAAGATGTTCTTTTTCCTTTTTAAGAGTAAAAATGGTTATATGCACTGAAAGCCTCTTGTGAGATTTTCAGTGTGTATAATAACATTTGGTAAGTATTTTAGTCATCTTGATCTGCTACAACAAATACCATAGAATGGGTGGCTTAAACAACAGATACTTATTCCTCACACTTCTGGAAGCTAGGGATTCCAACATCGAGGTGCCAGCTGATTTGACTGGTAGTGAGGGTCCTCTTCCTGGCTTGCAGAAGACCTGCTTCCTGTATCCCCACATAGCTGAGAGGGATACCGTTTTTTCTAGTATCGCTTCTTATAAGGACACTAATCCTATTTATGCAGCCCTTACTCTCATGACTTAATTACCTCCCAAAGTCTCACTTCTAAATACCAACACATTGGGGATTAGGCTTCAACACATGAATTTTAGGGAACATAAACATTAAGTTCATACTAAAAAGTAGAAAGGAAAACAACTACTACAGGCTGGGTGTGGTGATTTACACCTACACTCCTAGCAATTTGGGAGGCCTAGGCGGGAGGATCCCTGGAGGCCAGCAGTTCAAGATCAGCCTGAGCAATATAGAAAAACCCTGTCTTTACAAAACAAAAAATTTAGCCCGACTTGGTTGTGGATGCCTGCAGTCCCAACTACTTAGGAGGCTGAGGCAGAAGAATTGCCTGAGCCCAGGAGTTTGAGGTTGCAGTGAGCTATGACAATACCATTTCACTCTAGCTCCAGCAACAGAGCAAGACCCTGTCTAAAAATAAAACAAACAACAGCAAAAATACTATAGAGAAATCCATTGATTTTCACATACATTCATTTATTCATTTTACTATATATGATATTCACTTTTTCCAATATATTTGGGTGACTTTTATGTGTGTGTATATATATACACACAACATATATTGAAAGGCAGGAATTGACAGTAGGAGAATGTACTTTGTTTTGTGTGGAACAAATTGTTTGAGATTAAAAAAATATGTTCTCTTTGATTGTAACTAATGCCATTTGCTCCTGTAACCGTGCTTGCTTTTAATTGTTTGTTAAATACAGGAGTAAGAGCAGGAGTGACTCCATGACAAGATGAATTTCCTGAAATAGGCCTAAGTTTCAGTTTCCCCCAAAACCGAAACGCGGACCAAAACTGGCACCGGTGGAAAATTGAAAATCCCGAGGCTTGGAGTCAACCAATCAGGAGTCAAAACAATCCGCCACTTTCAGAGGAACCAATGGACTAAGGGGGGAAGGAGGATGGTGTGCCCAGCGTGTCCTGTGGGACCTGCGTGTCATGTGCCGCCAGTGTGTCGTGTGCAAAAAAAGGATAAAAGCTTCACTTTTACCCCAGGGCAGGGTCCTGGTTCATAGGGAGGCCACTGCGTTGGTGCTCTGGGACTTGGACCCTAGCTCGAGCTAGCAAATAAACCCCTTTGCCATTTGCATCCTCGGTGACTCTGCCTCTCTGTTCCTGGGGCCGAGGGGAACTGGATCTAACAATATATATCTTTATATATATGTAAAAGCTCTGAAGAAGAACAATGAGGTTAGATTAGTTTAGCAAATATGAAAATATAGTATAATGCCTAAATAATCAAAACTATGTTGACAAACACATGAATAGAAAGAACAGTGGAAGATATTAGAAAGTCCAGAAATAGACTAAGGTACTTATAATTATGATTAATTCTCAAATAATTGATATTGAGAAACAGTGTAGCTATTTGTAAACATAATAAGCTTGTATCCATATGCCCTTCATGATATATATATATATATATATTGCACAAATAAAGCTGTTTTAAACAATTCCTGATTATGTTGATGCTCTCTCCCGTGTTCCCATGGGTTCTGAGACATCCTTCTGTGGTTGCTTCTCTATCATTACACATAATGGTTTTTAAAGGGTCTTTTTCTACCTCAAGGAAATGGAAATGGCTTGGCAGTGAATGTTCCATGACTACTAATGAGTTTTTTTCCTACTTAGCACTAAAAGAAAATTATTTGAGAGAGGAAACTCACTTACTCTAAGCAATTTTGCCATAAAATGATACCCATTTGAACTGCTTTCCATACTAAGATGCGCGTGCCATTCAAATGCATTAGTGCTAATGCTGTACAGAGCTAAAAATAGTTTAATTACTAGCAGTATTACCAATTCTTATGATACAAATACCATAATTACATGTGTCTCTGCCCAAATTTACTCAAAAATTCTTCTTCAAGTATTTTCACTGAAGTGTAAATAAAAGACATTTCTTTCTGGTTATTTTATGAGCTAGTGGAAGCTTAAAGACTTACTTAGAAAGAAGTTTAGAGCCCAAAGAGAGTGTATGTCATATTTTCCTAATGTTTCTAATTGGAGTAGATGAGTGACTTTTTTAAAAAAAGAAACAAAACATCTGCGGAGATTGAGGAAACCTATTATTCTCGTTGGCTAAATGAAACAAAGCTTTATTATATTAAGGTGCTCTGCTGGTCATAAAAACACTACTGCTTTGTATATGGAGGTGGAAAAAACCCTATGAATACACATTCTTTAGAGATATCTGAAGGGAGCTGGTGTTTCAGAATGAGTGAAAAGATTTGGTTAAATGCCTGCGAATATCAGTAGTGGTTTCAAATCAGATAAATTTGAGAAATTTCTATGCTAGTTCTTTATCTTTTAAAATATAGGTAAATTTGAAAGAAAAGACAATAAAGCATATTGCAATAATACACTAAAGTGTAATTAATTATATTTTCACTGTGATATGCTCTGAAAATGACAGGGAGGGTTTGGGATAAAATCAAATAGGATACAGAAGATGAATGTATGATGACCTTTAGATAAAAGGGAGATGATTGACATATGGCCAATTATTCTTTGTTCTTGCCAAGAATGGGACAAGAAGGAATTTTTTAAGTTCCATCAAAGAGGGACCTACAAGTAAAAATAAATGCTATTAGCTAAAATCACCATGTTGTACAACAGATCACTTGAACTTATTCCTCTCATCTAACCAAAATGTTGTATCCTTTGAGCACCATCTCCTCAATCCCCCTTACCCCCATCCCCTGTAACTATCATTCTACTCTCTGCTTCTATGAGGTCAACTTTTTTATATTCCAAGTATAAGTGAGATCGTTCAGTATTTGTCTTTCTGTGCCTGTCTTATTTCATTTAGCAGAATGTCTTCCAGGCTCATCCATGTTGTCACAAGTGATAGGATCTCCTTCCACCACAAGAAATAAGAATTTGAGGTAATGGATGTGTTAATTAGCTAGATTTAGTCATTCCACAAATGTGTACATATTTCAAAACATTATGTTGTTCATCATAGATATATATGATTTTATTAAAATTTTTTCAATTTATAAAAGAAGAATGGAAAGAGTTTAAGCAAACCAACTGTAACTTCTTCCCCCATTGGTATTGTAAACTTTAGAAAGTTAAACTGGGTGAGACACCGTTAATAGAATGAGATGATGGGAAAGGTGTACAGTCGAAGCAGAACTGATGTGACTCTACACTCATCATGAAACGTGGGCAAAGAGCTTCATAAAATGAGAGTAGCTGGGAATGTATCTAGGGACTTACTTGTTTTAAAAGGTCCTTAGACACATCCTTTCTAGAATTTTGTACCTTTACAATACAGCTGTTTTTAGAGGCTCATCTAAAGCGTGACCATTATAAAGTCCAAGAGTCAAAAGCAATTGAATTCACA
Organism: Avahi laniger; assembly: GCA_963575035.1. Taxonomy (NCBI): domain Eukaryota; kingdom Metazoa; phylum Chordata; class Mammalia; order Primates; family Indriidae; genus Avahi; species Avahi laniger. The sequence goes on along the minus strand of CAUYSK010020027.1, from coordinate 275 downwards.
GAGTAATGGTGAGTAGGAAGGTGATGGTCAAGTGGAATATTAATGAAATTACTTTAAAATCTTACTAAAACATCCTTGAAAGCGAAGCAACATCCGTCACATAGAGCAGAATGTAATCTGCGTTTGAGCATGAGCATTAATTGAAAAAAAAAGTTAGTCCTATCAGAAATTTAAGGGGGAAATGATGGTATATGTATGTATATATGTATATACCTACGTATGTGTGGGTATCTGTGAATCCACATCGTCAATCACAGTGTGAGGTACGTAGTATG
>CAUYSK010020023.1:0-15385 GCA_963575035.1 Avahi laniger | reverse complement strand
ACCACCATGCCTGGCTAATTTTTTCTATATATTTTTAGTTGTCTGGCTAATTTCTTTCTGTTCTTTAGTAGAGACGGGGTCTCACTCTTGCTCAGGCTGGTCTCGAACTCCTGAGCTCAAATGGTCCTCTGGCCTGGGCCTCCCAGAGTGCTAGGATTACAGGCGCGAGCCACCATGCCCAGCCCAGAGCCATAGTTTACAAAAGGAAATTCCAGTGGAGAGAAAAATGAGTACCCTGTTAAACTATTTTCAATGAAACTAGAAGTGTGTGTTAATTTGTACACGTGGTAGGTGGGGGAAAGGCTCCCTTTTGCCCCACTGACCCTACTGGTACAACATCCTCCCTCTTTTCTCAGAGACTAGTGGAGAGTCGCCGACAGCAGATTTTAAGGGAGTTTGAAGAGCTTCATAGGCGGCTGGATGAAGAGCAGCAGATGTTGCTTTCACGACTGGAAGAGGAGGAACAGGATATTCTACAGCGACTACGAGAAAACGCTGCTCACCTTGGGGACAAGCGCCGGGACCTGGCCCACTTGGCTGCCGAGGTGGAGGGCAAGTGCTTACAGTCGGGCTTCGAGATGCTTAAGGTTCGACCTTTGCCCCTGCATAGCCCCTCAGGTCAAGTGCAGTGTAGCTTTGCACATGCTGCTCTGTCAGCCCGGGAAGCTCACTCTTCTTCTCTGCTTCCCTAAATCCAGTTCTTTCTTCCAGACATCCTCAAAGGATCGTTTTCTGCAGAAAGGCTGCTTTGATTTCTCCTATCCCTTTCTAATCATTTTTGTGTTCTTACATTTTGTCAGCAATTATGTGCTTAATCTGTACCAAAGAAAGAATTCACTCTTTTGAAAGGAAGGAAGTCTAGTCTGAATGAGTGAAAAACTATGCATTAAAAATTTTGTAAATGCAGTTACCATTACCTTTAAGTCCTGGAACTTGATTTATCTAGTGCTTAGAATAGAAACATAGTTTAAAACATACAGGCACACGTTGGAGATATTGCGGGTTCAGTTCCAGACCACTGTGATAAAGCGAATACCGCAATAAAGCAAGTCACATGAATTTTTCGTATCCTAGCAGAGTTGTAATCTTTTTCCTGGTGGAGAGTTTTGCCTCAATGTTGATGGCTGCTGACTGATCAAGGTGGTGATTACTGAAGGTTGGGTTGGCTGCGGCAATTTCCTAAAATAAGACAAAGTTTGCTGTGTCAGTTGACTCTTCCTTTTACAAAAGATTTCTCTGTAGCATGTGATGCTATTTAATAACATTTTACCTACAGTAGAACTTCTTTCAAAATAAGAACCAATCCAGTCACGTCTTCAGGCTCCACTTCTAGTTCTAGTTCTCTTGCTGTTTCTACCACATCTACAGTTACTTCCCCCACTGAAGTCTTGAACCCCTCAAAGTCATCCATGAGGGTTGGACTCAACTGCTTCCAAATTCCTGTTAATGTTGACATTTTGACCATCTCCCATGAATCATGAATGTTCTTAATGGCATCTAGAATGGTGAATCCTTTCTAGAAGGTTTTTTGATTTATTTTTCCCAGATCCATCAAAGGAATCACTATGGCAGCCTTATGAAATATAATTCTTAAATAAGACTTGAAAGTCAAAATTACTCCTTAATCTATAGGCTGCAGAATTGATGTTGTTTTAGCAGGCATGAAAACAACATTAATCTCCTTATACATCTCCATCAGAGCTCTTGGGTAATTGACTAGGTGCACTGTCAATCCTTTTGAAAGGAATCCTTTTTTTCTGAGCAGTAGATCTCAACCGTGGGCTTAAAATATTCAGTAAACCATGCTGTAAGCAGATGTGCTGTAATCTAGTCTTTGTTGTTGCATTTCTAGAGCACAGGCAGAGTAGATTTAGCATAATTCTTACGGGTCCTAGGATTTTTGGAATGATAAATGAGCAATGGCTTCAACTTAAAGTCAGCAGCTGCATTAGCCCCTAACAAGAAAACCAGCCTGTCCTTTGAAGCTTTGAAGCCAGGCCTTGACTTCTCTTCTGTAGTTGTGAAAATCCTAGACGGCATCTTCTTTCATTATAAGGCTGTTTTGTCTTCACTGAAAATCTGTTGTTTAGCATAGCCACTTTCATCAATGATCTTACCTAGATCTTCTGGATAACTTGCTGCAGCGTCTGTCTCAGCACTTGCTGCTTCTCTTTGCACTTTTATATTCTGGAGATGGTTTCTTTTCTTAAATCTCATAAATCAACTTCTAATTTTGAACTTTTCTTCTGCAGCTTCCTCACCTCTCTCAGCCTTCATAGAATTGAAGAGAGTTATAGCCTTGCTCTGGATTAGGCATTAGCTTAAGAGAATGATGTGGCTGATTAGATCATCTGTCCAGACCACTGAAACTTTCTCCATATCAGCAATAAGGCTGTTTGGTTTTCTTATCATTTATGTTTTCACTGGCGTAGCACTTTTAATTTACTTCAAGAACTTTTCCTTTGCATTCACAGCTTGGCTGTTTGGCACAGGAAGTGCATAGCTTTCAAACCATCTTGGCTTTTGACATGCCTTCCTCACTAATAAGCTTAATCATTTCTAGGTTTTGATTTAAAATGAGAGATGTATGACTGTTCCTTTCACTTGAACACTCAGAGGCCATTATGGGATTATTATAATAATTGGTCTAATTTCAATATTGTTGTGTCTCAGGGAATAGGGAGTCCTGGGGAGAGGGAGAGAGATGAGGGAATGGCCAGTGAGTGGAGCAGTCAGAACACACACATTTATCGACTAAGTTCATCATCTTTTTATATCAGAATATTTTAGGGGTACAAATGTTTTGGTTACATGGATTGCTTTTGTACTGCTTGATTCAAAGTTATAAGTGTGCCCGTCACCCAAATAGTGTACATTGTACTTGTTAGGTATGATTTCACCCATCTCTTCCTCCCTAAGTTCATCATCTTGTATGGGCACAGTTCATGGCACCCTAAAACAATTACAATAGTAACAGCAAGGTCACCAATCACAGATCATCATAACAGATATAATGATAATGAAAAAGTTTGAAATATTGCAGGAACCACCAAAATGTGACACAGAGACATGGAGTGAGCACATGCTGTTGGAAAAATGGTGCCGATAGACTTGCTAGACACAGGCTTGCCACAGACCTTCAATTTGTAAAACACGCAATATCTACAAAGCACAATAAGGCGCAGTGCAATAAAACGGGGTATGCCTGTACTTGAAATTATGTGTAAACAATATATTGCTTTTGATATGTAAATAATACCTCTAAAATGTTTGAAATAGTTTGTTTTCTTAAGCAAATGAATACTGTTAGCAAAGCTGTAGGAAACATATTTCTTATCTTAGAGATCAGATTACCAGCATTTGAATCGGTGAGGTTTCATTGTACATTTTTTCAAATGTTATGTATTGCTTGGTATTTATTCCTATGTCCTTTCATGTATGTGTGTTCTGCCTTCCACATTAAACTGGGAAATCCTTGTGGGACAGAGATTTGTCTTCTTTGTCTTCTGGACCCCAAGTATTCTCAAATCAGGATTGGCACACAGTTATGAATGCTTATTAACCAATGCCAGACAGTGGATACCAAACCACAGCGGGAAAGTGTGATTTGTTCCTATACCACCAGTTTGGAACTGTCTATACTGATTCTCAAGGAAACTGAGGTATGTGGTTGGTACTTGGGGGACAGAGTAAAGAGCAGACACAATCCCTGTCCCTTTCAGGGAGCTCCCAGTGTCCTTGAAGAGCAAAGACAAAAACATAAAAAACCATTTGGAAGCGATATAAATTACCAAGCTTCATGATGACCAAAAGTTGAAAGTGGGGACTTGGTTGGGAGAGATGCACTCAGATCCCTCTGGAGCTCTTCCTCTTACATTGTGACCTTCAGTTTGCCCTGTGCCTATTTTATAGATCTGGAACTTTTGGGAGGAGGGGGAACCTTTTGCCTTCAAGACCATTGAATACCAGGACCAATATTGCTTTCTTTTCTCCTTCCTTCTAGGATGTCAAAAGTACCCTGGAAAAGTAAGTGATTCTTGTATCTCTTTGAGTGAGTTAGGTCTTGGCTTAGAGTTGAGAGGTATAGTAAGGAGTTGAGGCAGTAAAGATAGGAAAGTCATGCAGTGCCTAGGCAGGGTATGAGTGAAAGTTTATTGCATCCATGAAGTCAAGAGAACAAATTATTGGGGGTAATAATCCCTTTCCTTTTCCCCTTTGAGCATCGGACTTCTTGGTAAGGAGAATGATAAGGTAGAACTGGAATTGATTTGTACCCTGAGAACGCAATTGTGTCTGAACAAGATTGTAGGAGGAAGGGGCTAGAAGAGCAGGGAGGGTGATTATCCATTTGCATGCAATGTAAAAATACTCCTAAGAAGTTCTAAGGCTCATTCTCAAGATAAGGGCTGTCCAGGGGATCATAAAAGAAAGCAATAGGTGAACTCTTGACTTCAGGGAGGAGGGAGAAAATGGGAAGAAGGAGAATTTTAGTTTCTCCCTAAAGATGACAATATCCTAATACTAACTTGGCTGGAGCCTCCCCTGACCCTGCCCTTTCTTCCCCTATCTCTCTATCCCTCCTAGATGTGAGAAGGTGAAGACCATGGAGGTGACTTCGGTATCCATAGAGCTGGAAAAGAACTTCAGCAACTTCCCCCGACAGTACTTTGCACTAAGGAAAATCCTTAAACAGCTAATTGGTGAGTTGTTCCCAAAAGGAAACTAGCAGAGGGAATCACTAGAGAGAAAAAAGTCTTTAGGTCCTATCTTATATGGGCTTTAGTTATCCTGTCTCTCACTTTTCTTGCCCACGCCTACACCTGTCCCTTTACCTGGCTTTCATTCTGACCCTGACTCACAGAACTCAGAGTGAGAAGAAGCCTTAGGTGTCATCTGCTCATAGGTCCACGCTTTTCTAAATAGAGAACCAGAAAGGTTAAATAATTTGCCTAAGTTGTCGGGTAGAGTGACCATACAATTTACCATCTAAACTAAGACAATCTTGAGAGTGAAAGGGAGTGTCATTAATACTAATATGCAGGGAAAACAGTCATAAGCCAGGCCTGTTACAGGAACACAGACACATGGTCACCATATGCTGTCTTGCTCTGTCCTTCTCAACACTTCCCATTCTTTCTGGCCCTCAGGCTGTGCCTTGTACTTCTCCACACAGTGAGATAAATGACGATGTCAGACGGAGAGGGAGAGATGACTAGATGGCAACCTGGACTAACAGCCCCTGCAGAGTCAAGAGATTGTTACCTGTTTATTTTAGGGTCAGGGTGCAAAATGAGCCATTGTTCCCTCCCCTCTCTGTGGTGACACCATGGACTGAGAAAATTAACCAAACCATGGTGTTCGGGGGACCTTTAAGGGACCAGGCTCGGTAAAGGCAGGCTGGTAGAGTGAGGCAGGGGCGTTTAGCTGTTCCCATCCTCATCTAGCTCCCCACTCTGGCTTCTCCCGCCAGCGGATGTGACCCTGGACCCTGAGACTGCTCATCCTAACCTAGTCCTGTCGGAGGATCGTAAGAGCGTCAAGTTCGTGGAGACAAGACTCCGAGATCTCCCTGACACACCAAGGCGTTTCACCTTCTACCCTTGCGTCCTGGCTACTGAGGGTTTCACCTCAGGTCGACACTACTGGGAGGTGGAAGTGGGCGACAAGACCCACTGGGCAGTGGGTGTTTGCCGGGACTCCGTGAGCCGAAAGGGCGAGCTGACTCCACTGCCTGAGACTGGCTATTGGCGGGTGCGGCTGTGGAATGGGGACAAATACGCAGCCACCACTACACCTTTTACCCCTTTGCACATCAAAGTGAAACCCAAACGGGTAGGCATATTCCTGGACTATGAGGCCGGCACGCTGTCTTTTTACAATGTCACAGACCGCTCTCATATCTACACTTTCAATGATACTTTTACTGAGAAACTTTGGCCCCTCTTCTACCCAGGCATCCGGGCTGGTCGGAAGAATGCTGCACCACTTACCATCAGGCCCCCGACAGATTGGGAGTGATGGGTTGGGACGTGGGAATAACTGGGGTGAGGCAGGGTCAAGTGCTATGGGCCTTCCTTCCTATGTCCTGCTGGAACGTCTTCATGTCCGCCTGGTTCCAGTCCTGAATCATCATGGAGAAACACCTCGGTTTCTAGGATGGTTTGTGTGGAGTAGTTAGGACTGGGCTGTGATGAGAGAGCATAGCTGTGTCTCCCTCCTGACTGTCAGGGTGGGAGCTGGTTCCCAGGGGATTGTCTCCCATGAAGTCCATCAGGTCTTCTATTGCACAAGGATGGGTTGGGAAGGAAGGAGAGGCTTTTCCAGAAACAAAAAATCTGTGAGAGGTTCTGACTTGCTCAAACTGGAGGAGGAAACAAACCCCTGTACATCCTTTCAGGGGATTCTTTGACTCAGAATAGTCTTGTTTCTTCAGGTAGATCACAGGCGTCTGTGTACCTCTAGATTGAAGAAAGATGAATAACAGTTGCTTTCACGGGTCTAGAAGTTGAGGAGTTTTTCTGAGGGCAGATATTGGGCATCAAAACCATTAGAAGGAAGGTCAGGGAATGGGGCTAAAGGAAAAGATTCCTCGAGACCAATGAAGGGGAGGGGGGTTTCTTTGGTCTTATATTCCCAGGGTAAGTTTGCCATTATGAGTAGGATTGGCCAGGGGTGGGAATGTGGGAAGAAGGAGAGGGTGAGAAGAAAGCAGAGGAGAACCCACATCCCTGCCTCAGCCTTCAGCAAAGTTGGCTTATTTCCTGCCTCCTTACGGTTGGTTGTCTAAAGTCAGTCACTTTGCTCCTCTCCAGAGGCAAGGTGGAGGAGATCTTGCAAGACACATCCACCCTTTCATTGTTTTCCCAAGGGAACTTGGAAAGGAAAGTCAGGTATTAGAGGAAAGAGAAAGGTATTTCTAGCCAAAGCCTGGCCTTAAAGAATGTTACTAAGTACCTACTCCCAAGTTGTCAGTCTTGTTACTTGGCCAAGGTGTCCGAGCCAGAAAGGAAGAAGGGTAAGGGAGTTTTTCTCACCCTGAGGACAGGGTAGAAGAGGATGGTGTGTATAGGGAAGAGCCAGAGGGCAACTTCCTTTGGCCTGTGTGCATCTGGCCTACAACACGAGAGCCAGACTTCTGCGTATTTTTTGCCATCCCTCACCCTTTGCCATTCCCCTTTTCAGAGAATGTAAATTGTTTTAATGTTAGGCCAAAATAAACAACTTTAGGGTACATATGTTGTCATAAAAGGTAAAGCAATGCATGCCAAACCAAACTAAAAATGATTTGGATTATCTGCTCTTTGGGTAATCTTCACAGAAGACTGAGACAAGAAACTACAATTTACTGAGGACACTTCAGTTCCTCCTACCACCTCAACAGGACTTTGTCCAGACTCTCCTCCTCTTACCTTTGTGCCTTGACTGTGGTTCTTTGTGGCAAGATACTTTGGTTGGTAAAAATAATATGGAACAAAGGACCCACTGAAGTGATCTCTGTGTCGTGTGGTAATTGGGTGATGGCCTTGTGTTGATGTATAAGAATCACTGAGTGTTAAAAATGCATGTTCCTGGGTCTCACCCTCAGTGACTGATTAAGGGGGAGGCCTGGGCATCTACATTTTAAACACACATACATCTCATTTGAGTCTGAGGACCCTTGTGAAACTAGTACCAGAGGAAGTTTCAGGCATTTCCTTCCTCTGAGCTGGAGGCCTGGTTCTCTGCTCCAGCCTAGCAGGGAGTCTGAGGGGGCGGAGAGGTCCTGACTTGTGCTGCTCTCCCCTTCTCAGGGTTCATTCATGTTCTGCCCCTCCGGCTCACATCCCTCTGCTTCTGACCTCAGGAACTGAGAGCCACTAACTGCAAGTCACAAGTTGCTAGACAGAACAAATGGGAGACAGAGGTCAGAGGAAAGGGTGTCAAGTGGATGTTTGTGTGGGAGGTGGGGTGAAGTCTCAGGGGCAGAGGTTGCTGTAGACAGGTTTCTGTGCTGTACCTAAGACTAGGAGTTGCAGACCATTCCCTCAGCAAGTGAGGCTAACCTACTGTGTGCCCTGCTTAACACAAATTGTGTTTCTTTGGTAAGTGGAAAAGTGGGAGTAAGCTATGCTTTGAGGACCAGGAGTGCCCTTCCCACTTTCATCCCCATTGGTACCAGTGCTTTTTTGTTGTTTCTGTTGTTGTTTTCTATTTTCTATTTTATTTTTTACTTTTTGGACGTATAACCTCTGTTCCTTTGGTCGGTAGATCTTACCTGCCTTTGGCTTCGGGAGAGTAAGGCGGAAGGTCTGGCTGGGTATAAATTGCACATAACCGTCTCCCCAACCTATCTGCATAAAGAGACCAGTCTTCTGTCCTGAAAATGGTTAGCAAATTTAAGATCCTGCCCTGCTACACTAGGCTCTCCAGTCTCTACGTAAACTGATCATGGGCTTGAGGAAAACGAAGAAATACAAAACTCTCAAAGGGACCCTGGGCTTGGATTGCAGGACACGGGTTTACAAATAGACGGTCTGTGCGGGCTTGGGGAGGGGCTCGCGGCCCGGGGACTACACTTCCCGGGGGGCCTTGCGCGGGCGCCGGGGGCGGGGCCTGCGGGGCGGTCGCGGGGCTCCAGCGCGTCGCTGATGGCCGGGCAGGTGAAGGACCGTGAGGCCTTCCAGAGGCTCAACTTCCTGTACCAGGTGAGCGCGCGACGGCGGCTGCCCAGGGAGCGGGTCCAGGTGCCGCAGGCCCCGGAGTGACCGCTTTCTTCCCGCAGGCCGCCCACTGCGTCCTCGCACAGGACCCCGAGAACCAGGCGCTGGCGCGGTTTTACTGCCACACGGAGAGGACCATCGCGAAGCGGCTGGTCTTGCGGCGGTGAGACTGCCGCGGGACCTGGCGGCGGGTGGGACGCGGGAAGAACGGGAGAGGGAGCGCGGGCGCCGGGACCATGTTCCTTCTCCGCCCCCAGGGACCCCTCGGTGAAGAGGACTCTCTGTCGCGGCTGCTCTTCCCCGCTCATCCCGGGCCTCACCTGCACTCAGCGCCAGAGACGTGAGTGTTCCCCGCAGCGGGACGATTGCGGAGCGCCCGGGGAGGGCGATATGGGAGGCCAGACAGCTCCTCCCTCGCTTTGGGTGGGTGTTGGGCTTGGGTTTCGCGGGAGTCGGCCTTCTCCAGCTCTGGGTTAAGGTGCTAACTCCACTTTCCCAGGATAAGGTTTGGGCTTGGGTTTTTTCCCCATCTGGGCAATAGAGAAATGATGTTACTTTATGAGGCAACTCCACCCATGCGTCATAAATAGATGTTATTTGGCGTCGTGGAGCACATGATTCCTATCACCATTCCCTTTTTAAACAAATATTTTCTAAAATGTGTGAAGTACCATTCTAGATCAATATTCTCACTGAAATTACACTCTGATGGGACAGACTAAGAAACAATTGAAATAGTGTAGAAAGTCTTTAATGGGGGAAGTAGAATGCTAAATTATTTATGCCAGTGGTGTAAGGTTCATGATAAGCAAAGGGAGTGAGAAATGGAAATTCTAGCCATGTGTGAGGCCTCTGGGACAAGCCAGCTTGTGGTGCTGTCAAGGAAATGAGAGTTCGGGGGCAAGACATGAGGCTGGAGCGGGAAACAGGCCAGATCTTGAAGAGTCTTGTTAAACAATTTGGATTTTATCTTAAAGAGTTCCAAGAAATTGATGGAGTTTATGCAGGGATCTGACATCATCAAATTTGCATTGGAATTAGGGTGGGGTGAGGAGATTCCTACTGAAAAACAGTAGAGATAAAACTGGCTGCAGACCTTTTCTTCTAAACCTGGGCATTCTCTTCTTCTTCCCACTTTTACCTCAGGCCGAAGGGGACAGCGCTGGACAGTACAGACCTGCCTAACATGCCAGCGAAGCCAACGGTTCCTCAATGACCCAGAGCATCTGCTCTGGGGAGATAGGCCTGAGGCCCAGCTGGGGAGCCAGGCAGGTGAGAGCTGGTAGAGAAAATGGGCGATATCCCAAGAGGACAGGGACATGGGAAATGAAGTGCTCAAGAGGACACGTGGGTGGATTCTGGGTTGGTGTGAGGTGCCACCTCTGAGAAAACTAATTCTGCTCCTATATTTCTGCTCATCTACCCAGATCCCAAACCACCACAGCCCTTGATAACCATAGCCCAGCCCCTTCCAGCCCACCTTCCTGAGGAGAAAGTGCAGCCTCAGGGCGCCAATGACCAGTGATGAATTCACCCCATCTTCCAAATAAAGTTTAATTCTGTTTTACTTTGTCGGATGCCTTTCTGTGGGTATTTCAACTCATAATTCCATTTCCTTCTGTTTCTGTCTATATTTCTTGGTCACTGTTTGTACTCCCACTGTGCAGGGAGATCCCAATTTCCATAGACCACTTAGCCCCACCAAGCAGCTCCCATTTCCAAAGCCTTGGCTCGAGCTCCCTATCACCCTTTCTCAGTGCAATGCCATGTCTGTAACTCAAGCTCCAGAGTTCTTTGCAAGGTCGCGAGCCTTCTTAGGGCATTCCATATTTAGGTAGCCATGACTATTGACTAAAGGGCTGGACAGAATGCTGATGTCACTGTTTCTGTTTTTAAATGAGGGGGAGAATATGGGACAGGGGAGAGTATTCATATCCTACAGGCCCTCTCAGAGTTGGTCTTTTTTCAATCTCAAAGTTGTCTTCTATAAAATTCTAATAAAGGAAATAGTGCAAACATGAACTAACAAGGTAAAAGATTCTAAAAAAAAAAAAAAGACACCTTATAACGTCCTTTTACATTACACAAGTATGTTTCATAGGTAAAGTCTCAATGTTTTCTTGAGAATGAGTGAACAAATAAAATATTTTCTTTGGCATCCCTAGAAAGCCACTTGAGGACAGAATTCCCAGACTGACCTCTTTGCTGGTTGCCAGCTGACTAGTTTACCCAAAAGTATACAAACAAAATTAACTATTCCCAGAATGAAATTTTCTTTCTTCTATTTCTCTTATAAATCTTGTGTCACACTCATCTGTTGCATTAAAATCACTTTATCATGTAGCTTAAAATAATAATGATTTATTATTTCCTCTGATTCTGTGAGTTAGGAATTCTGAAAGAGTTTGGCTGTGTGGTTCTGCTCCATATGGAGTCAGCTGGAGTCATAGCTGCATTTTGCTGGTGTCTGGTCACTGGTCTGGTGAAAGACAGGAATTGATAGTAGGAGAATGTTCTTTGTTTTGTGTGAAACAAATTGTTTGAGATTAAAAAAATGTGTTCTCTTTGATTGTAACTAATATCATTTGCTTCTGTAACCGTGCTTGCTTTTAGTTGTTTGTCAAATATAGGAGTAAGAGCAGGAGTGACTCCATGATAAGCTGAATTTCCTGAAAAAGGCCTAAGTTTCAGTTTCCCCTGAAACCAAAACGCGGACCAGAACTGGCGCCGGCGCAAAAATTGAAAATCCCAAGGCTTGAAGCCAACCAATCAGGAGTCAAAACAATCCGCCACTTTCAAAGGAACCAATGGACTAAGGAGGGAGGGGGGGATGGTGTGCCCAGCATGTCGTGTGGAACCTGCGTGTCGTGTGCAAAAGAAAATATAAAAGCTTCACTTTTACCCCAGGGCGGGGTCCTGGTTCATAGGGGAGGCCACTATGTTGGTGCTCTGGAACTTGGACCCTAGCTCGAGCTAGTCAATAACTCCTTTGCCTTTTGCAGCCTCGGTGACTCTGCCTCTCTGTTCCTGGGGCTGAGGGGAACCAGCTCTAACACTGGAAGACCCAAGAAGCTTTACTTGGATGTCTAGCACCTCATTACTTTTCCAGGTGGACTTGCTACCCAGCCAACTTTGACATCTTCACAGCATGGCTGTCTCAGGGTGGTTGGACTTCTTACATCCCTTTTGGCTTCCGCAGAGAACATCCCAACATGCAAGTTCTTATCAAGCCTCTGTTGATGTGGCACTTGCTAATGTCCCTTTGGCCAAAGCAAGGCATATGGCCAAGGCCAGATTCAATGTGGAAGGCACTACACCAGGGTTTGAATACAGGGAGGTTCTTTGGTTCCTTGGGGACCACCAGTGTAACAATCTGCCACATCCTTGTTTTGCCTTTGTCCCTGACTTGGTCTCTCCACTGACTCCTTCACATTTCCGTAAATAATTTGCAGAGAAAATACTAAACAGTGCAAGTAACTAAATGTTTTTGAGTTATTCTTTGACAGTTTATTTCTGGAAATAGTGCCTACTTGGGTCAACCGTGGCAGCCAATTAAAACATGTAGCCTGAAAGTACACCACATGCGTACCTGGACCCTTTGCATCCGCACCTCACCTTCCTTGGCTCCTCTAGTGAGTCTCATTTCAGATGACTGGGCTCTTTGACTCATGTACACTAAATCTGATTCATGGCCAAGTTTGTCTTGAGTGTGTTATGATTTGTGCGTGACTGAGCACGTCCACAGTGGGATGGCAGTCGGGAAACTGAGTTTTGATTTCATGACTCAATCATTAAGTGATTCTTCTCAAGTGAGAGGTCATAGGAATCAGGTCCCAGCTGGGAGACAGACAGAACAATCTGGAATATGGTTCACATGTGAGTCTGATTTCTTCATTTGTTGTATGTTTCCATCAGTAGAATTGCCTCTGACCTAACGATCATAGCACTCCTCCTCCTTCCAAAACTCTGCCCTTTTCATGTTTACTTACACATATATTACATGATTATACTTAACATACAATTATATTTCCTATGTAATATAGATACATATAACATGATAGTTGTATAATATATGCAAAGAGGGATTTCCTATATCGCAGTTGAAAAGAAACCAAATCCCTACTATGCAATAGCTTTTTTCAAACATTTCTAACAATTCAGTAATTCAAAATTTATGCCCTTTCAGGACTCTAAATATAATTAAAGGAGAGAGGAAAAACTTAGGTCGTTCAAATTAAATCAAGAAATGAGTCCAAGATTGAGGCCCACTTCAAAAAAAAAAAAATGTCTTCTAGTAGCCATAGAAACGAAGCCTTAATCATTCCTTGAACAGTAAGTTCATTTGGCACTTTCAAAACTGATAAAAATGGGTATGATTATTGTCAGGAGAAAGAAGGATTGAAAGACTTATTCTAAATTCAAAAGGCAATTATCATAGAAAATTATTTAGATTCTCAACAATGGGAATAATAAAAATTTTGGTTTTGTCTACCTCACATAGTTGTTATCAAATAAGATAATGTAAGTGGAGGCACCTTAAAAATTGAATATCATAAGGTATTTTAATAAGTAATCATAATAATACTTTGGAAGTAATAACTAGCAAAATATATTTAAAAAGAGTTGGCCGGGCGCGGTGGCTCACGCCTGTAATCCTAGCACTCTGGGAGGCCGAGGTGGGTGGATCATTTGAGCTCAGGAGTTCTAGACAAGCCTGAGCAAGAGCGAGACCCCATCTCTACTAAAAATAGAAATTAGCTGGACAATATAAAATACATATATAGAAAAAATTAGCTGGACATGGTGCATGCCTGTAGTCCCAGCTACTCAGGAGGCTGAGGCAGAAGGATTGCTTGAGCCCAGGAGTTTGAGGTTGCTGTGAGCTAGGCTAATGCCATGGCACTCTAGCCTGGGCAACAGAGTGACTCTGTCTCAAAAAAAAAAAAAGTGTGTATCTCTAATTTAAAATATTATTATATCACCATGAGGATGATGCCTTTGCCTGGTCAGTGCTCAATAAATTTTTTATACTGTTTTGAAATAATTATAGATTCACTGGAAACTGCAGAGAGTATACAGAAAGATCTCCTGCATCCTCACCCAGTTTCCCCCTGTGCTTACTGTTTTTATTGTGGTATTATAAAATATACTTAACATAAAAGTTTGCCATTTTAATTTTTAAAGTATATAATTCAGTGACATTAATTATATTTTAAATACTGTGCAACCAGCACCACTATCTAGTTCCAGAACTTTTTCATCAACCCAAACAGAAACCTGTTTCCATTAAATGGTCACTTCAGTTCCTTCCTGCCTCAACCCCTGGAAACCACTAATCTGTTTTCTGCCTATGGATTTGCCTATGCTGCATATTGCATATAAATGGAATCGGATAATTTATGGCCTATTGTGTCTGGCTTCTTTCACTTAGCATGTTTTTAAGGTTCCTCCATGTCGTAGCATGCATCAGTACTTCATTCCTTGCTATGGGTGAATAATATTCCATTGTTTTGATATACCACATTTTGTTTATCCATTTATCTGTCAACAGACACTTGGGTTGTTTCCACCTTTTGGCTATTGTGAATAGTGCTGCTATGAACATTTGTGTACAAGTTTCTGTCTGAGTACCTGTTTTTAATTCTTTTGGTTATACACCTGGGAGTGGATCATGCAATAGTTCATGTTTCACTCTTTGAGGAACCACCAAACGTCTTTGTACAGCTGCTGTACCATTTTGCATTCCTACCAGCAACGTAAGAGTTCAAATTCCTCCTCATCCTCATCTACTTTTTATTTCCCATTTGTTGTTTTTTATAGCCATCCTAGTGGATGTAAAGTGATTAACTCTTTGTGGTTTTGATACACATTTTGCAAATGACTAATAATGCTGAGCATCTTTTCATGTGTTTGTTTGCCATATGTATATTTTCTTTGGAGAAATGTCTTTTCAAGACTTCGGCCCATTTAAACAAATTGAGTTGTCTTTATGTTTTGAGTTGTAAGAATTCTTTATATATTCTGGATACTAACCCTTATCAGATATATGATTTACAAATATTGTCTCTCATTCCATGAGTTGTCGTTTTACTATCTTGATAGTATCTTTTGATGCAAACTTTTGAACACAAGTTTTTAATTTTGATGATCTGGCAACTACTTCCTTGAGAACCAAACTCTCTCTCTCATATCTTATCCTCTGCCTCCAACCAGACTCCTTTTGGAACTTATTCTAACCTTGGTCCTCCTCAGTGTGACCCTGCCACTACTCAATTAGGACTCCCTTACTGCTTTCAGATCTGGTGCCTCCACCTACATCCTGCCTCATTCTGCTTTGAAACAAGAAAATATTCCCCCTGGACTCTTAAAATAGATGCGGGTGTCTGGGTTTCTCCTCCCTTTTCTCCTAAAATCCTGCCCATTCTCAGGGTGGTCACATGAGCCCTGTTGAATAGCCCATGGAAAGGAAATGAATGTTCTAAATCCTTTGGACCCTCCAAAGGCACCCCCACCACCGCATCCTGACTGTGAAACCACCCTGAGGTGCTGGGCCCTGGGCTTCTACCCTGTGGAGATCACACTGACCTGGCAGCGGGATGGGGAGGACCAGACCCCAGGACGTGAAGCCTTTGGAGACCAGGCCTGCAGGGGACAGGACCTTTCAGAAGTGGGCGGCTGTGGTGGTG